>CM076580.1:414381050-414628824 GCA_034641835.2 Pinus albicaulis
CTCCCATGAGATGTCCTGCAAACCAAGCTGATGCATGACCACAATTTTGATGAGTGCAAAATGATATATAATTTTAAACTGCTGCTGAGGAGTTTTATTTTGCACTAGGGTGGTCATCCTCTCAATATTTCGACACATAAAGTAGGGGAGATTCATCATTCTCACCCTGGTAAAGTGCATCAACAATATGATGTGATAGGCATATAGGAGAGAAAACCGGCCCTCACAGCTGAAATACTTAATTATGAGTTTCATCAAGGGAGCATATGAGTCTTTCAGTACCGAAAGGGAAAACTCTGCTGAGTTGTCTCAAATAACCAGGCTTTATGTATGGCTCATAATGTTCCCTGTCAATTTTCTACCTTTTATTCCACTGCTCTCCGATATTTGGAATGCCGGTTGCTAGAGAAATAGACTCTGGTGTCAAGGTGAATGTCAAACCTACAAGATTAACTTGGCCATTATGTAGATGAAGCAAAAAAAACCTGGCCAACTCATGATGGTACTGGACTCTAGCAACCATCTCACAGAACTGATAACAGGATTGGTGTTGGAAGCATGTGATAGAAAGAGGGCAAGCATGCAACTCAGCAAGTGAAGTAGGCTTCTCCCGTACATGTTTACCTCCCTTGTGAGGTCTCCTTGGTTCATGCATTTCGATTGGAGAGTCACTGTGTGTCTCTTCATCTTGGTCATAGGAGTAATCTGACTGCATGTTTGCTAATGTGTGAGTTTTCTTGATGAGTATGGAGAGGTTTATGGTGTTTTCAGTTTTCTGCTACCAAGGATGAGAATGTATGAGGGGTTGTGGAGGGAAAGGGTATGATGGATTTTGGAAATAATATAGACAAGTTTTTAGGAATGGGGGTTTAGGGAATAGTATGTAGGCTTAGGGGCATCAATTAGGGTTTAGATAGTGGGATTTAAGGAATATGGGAATTAGGGAATGAATGGATGAAAGTGAAAAATGAATGGAGGAGTCAAAAAGTGAGGGAGTGATGGAGTGGATTTGGTAGCAAGAACACAAACACAAACCCTAGGAAATTGCTTTTGAGCAAATTTGGAAGGAGGTAGGGTTTGAATTTTATCACACTAAACCACCATAAATCTTAAGAAAACTTCTTCACTAGCAATGGAAGGGATCTTAACTTACTTGCACACCACGTATTTTGAGAAAATTTGGAAAATTCAGGGAAGTTTACGGTGAAATCGGGCTTTGAAGCTCTTTGCGCTGCGCCTCAAACCCAGTGCATCGCGCCTTCTTGATGCGTCGTACCTGTGTGTTTCTTGCATGATGGAGGCCGCTCCAATCCGCCGCGTCTGCTCTATGCGCCGTGCCTCAAGCCAACGTGTCGCGCCCTTGAAATTTGCACAATTTTCCCTCAAACTCGCTCCCTTTCTCCAACGCAAATTTCTCTTGTTAAATTTTTCTTCTTTGAATGCCAATGAGCTCTTTGAAGATGATCAAAGGGTTTATATACAAGAGCTTTTAATTTTTCACTCATAAAACCCACTTTTATAATGTTTGCATTGTGACTTACTCTTTCAACTCTGTTTTGGGCAGTTTGCTTCATTTTTACCTTTGATGAACTGAATGATTTCATTTTTTGTTTGCCTTGCAGGGGATGGAGTTGCTGAAGCTTGACAAGGTGACTAGGGTTGCCATTGAAGTTATTTACATATGAGATAACTTGAAATTACATCAAATTTATACATAAAAAAGATAAAATACTTTGTTTTTCCTCAAAATAGAGTTTTGAGGAAAAATTCATTTCTGGGCATATGATGATGGACTTTATTTGGTACTGGAACTTTATTGAACCTCCTCATGTGCCTGCTGGCCGTTATTGGACATTTTGAAGACCTTTTTGATGAAACCCTAGACCTAATGGGACTGAAAACCCTAAAAATGACTCATGCAAATTTAAAGACAAAAAGTGACTGCATATGATCTTGATGAATGGAAATGGGCCAGTAGGTAAAGGACATGAGGGAAAATGTACAACAGGCCACTACCGTTAGATGATCCATGCTCCTAATGGAATGTAGTTGACTGAGCGCGACACCTAATATGCAATGCAACAAGAGAATTTGATCACTGACGGAGGGATGAAGATACCGACACTAAAACCAACCATGAGTTTATTGAACAAGACAGAGCAACCAGGGGTTAATGAGGAAACAAAAATAATTCTATAGTTATCTTAACACTGCAAAGTAGGTGATTGGTACCTATATGAAAATCACACAGAACTAAGGATATTTAGAGAAAACCTGGTCCCTTATAAATTTCCCAAATTTCTAACTATCAGGGTTTTTTCTTTGGAGTACTTGAGGCAAATTCTGAATGCAGATGCAATGAATTTTATGGCTTCCAAAAAGAAGACACAGTTGAAACTCAAAAATCAAATAGGTCCCTTCATAGCAAATAACAGGGATGCCTTGAAAGAAATAATCAGAAAATTATCAGAATTCAAATTTCAAGAAAGCTTTTATTGGAACTATGATCCACAAGGCATTCTGAGTAACATAAGGATCAAGTGAAAATTAACACCATTCATACATGAGTCCAAACCAGAAGTTGAGAAATTTGAAAATCAAATGGAATGGATAGAAAATACATTGATTGATCCTACTGACCATACAGAGAAGGAGAAATAGATAGATAATTCACAGGCAATAATAGTCACTAAGAAGACAAAACTTTCGAACAAAGGGACCAGGAATGAAGAAGGCTATATAGCAGAGAGCATTGCAAAAAATAAATTCAAAATTATTTACAACAAAAGGGAAAAAATGACTGATGTTGAGAAAGACAAGGCTATTGAAATCAAAGATATATATGATCAGTGGCTATATAATGATGAAGCCACTATAATTGTGAATGAGACTCTAGCAGAAATTCAGAAAGATCAGATTTCAACATAGGAACAGGACTGAGATATAGTGGAAATGCAGGTAAATTCAAAAGCTCCATCCTCTTCCAAAGCAACAGAAGAGACAGATTCTGACATTCAAAAGAAATACAAACAAATCATAGAAAGAAATGAGGAGATTAAAAATGAAGTTTATTCTCAATTCCTCAAAGAAAAGGCAGGAAACAAAGACAGGTTGCTAACTTCTTTTGATTACTCTACCAATAAGATGATCATGTCATTTCTCAAACCCATAGTTACAGATCCAAAATCAATTGCAGATCATAATAAAATAGAGGTGGAGGTGGAGACTGATACAATACGTGAATTGGATCAGATAGAATTCCATAGAAGTACCACTGAAATGCTTTATTCAAAAGTGGTTAACAAAACTATGAGTGCTACTATGCTACAAAAGACTGTATCTAATTTATAGAAGCAGATGAAATTAGACAAAGCATCATTACATGCTAAGGATTTAAGGATCATATCCTTAGAATATTTGGTTATAGAAACTGGAGTGGATCCCTCAAATATTGAGGTTGCTAAAGCACTCATAAAACAAAAGAATGAAGATATTTCCGCCTTAAGAAAACAACTGAAACTTCCATAGAGTGAGCATCCACAAGCAAAGGAGATTCTTCAGCAGACAACAGAAAAGGATGAATTAATGCAGTTGGTACTAAATATGATGGCTCAAATCAAAGAAATGGAGAATCAAAAAGAGACTCTGATGAAAGAAAATGAAACCTTAAAAGAGGCAAATGAGGTCTACATTCCTATAGTCATCCCAATGGCAACTGTTGTTGTTCCTTCTACACTGGCAGAGAATTTGGCACCAAAAGGAGTATTGACAACTGCAATGTCAATAACATCTATAGATACCTCTGCCACTAGATCATCTACATCATAGGTACAACAAGCAAAAGGTATAGTAGACATAGTTAAATCTATGGAAGAAATGCCCCCTAAGAACATTGAGATCAATAATTTAAAGAAAGAAAATAAAGATCTTGAATCCTCATACAAGAATGCTTTAATCACATCTAAGGGGCATGAACAAAGAGAAAAAAAACTTCAAGAGGAGATAAATATTTTACAGCAACAGGTCAATCTCAGTGAACATGTGTCATACATAAAAAACTATCTTTTGAATAACATAATTCAAGGCATACATCTACAGTAGCCTTCCATTCAAATCATTTATGAACAGAGAGATTTACTCAAGGAAGCACAAGTATAAATTTAGAAAACAAAAGAAGAGCTTGACAATAAGCCATCTCAAGCTTTACAACTCATTACATTTCTAAACAATAAAAATAGAGAAGATCTTGAAGAACTGAAAATTCAGGATATGACTGAAACCATACTACAAATAAAAAAGGTCCTAAATAAAAGAAATATAATGAACAGTTTGGAGGAAAGATGTAATGACACGAACTTGTCAATAACGAAGTTCTTGGCCAAATACACTATATTAACACAAGCAGGCCTTCCAGACATTCATCGCTTCAATGAAAAATTAATGGTTCAGACAGATTATGACAAGAAGATCAGAGCATATGCGAAAGAACAGGTAAACAAGCCTCTACCACAAGGTTCCCCAACTGGCAAAGTTATCTTAGAGTACTTTGAGAACTTGTTTTTTCTACAAAATTAAATTAAGCACATCTTCATTGTTAAGCCAAACTTTGCAAAGTACACGGAAGCTGATGAAAGCTACAGAAAATTGAAAAGCCAGAAGATACAAAGTGATCAACAATGGCAGGAATTCACTGATTTGATATGACATCATGCAAACTGAGCAGAACAAGTGCTGTCAAGTTTTTCATCTTTAAAATTATCAAAGGGTAAAATTTGCAGCGAAAGTGTATCAGGTGTAAAAGCAGAGTCAAAGAGTATCTGGGAATAAAATAGTCAAAACAATATTTACTGTTGTAATTCTTCATTTTACAGTAGTAAAGTAATCAAAGTGGCAACCTGAAAGAGTATCAGAGGTAAAGCATAGGTTAAGGAATGTAAATTAGAAATATTGTCATCTAAGTTATTTTCTAATAAGATATTGTTTCCAAGTGCCAACAAGCATCTACAACAAAGCAACAAATCAATTTTGATAAGATAAATCAGTTCTATTTTTTCTTGATAAGAGGACAACTTGCCAATTTGTTTTGCAGCTGTCCCTCTTTTTATGTAATAATCTTTATTTCTTCCTAGAGATATTCCTACATGTCTCTCAGATATTTTGTAATAATTTTATATAAATAGTTCAATCTTTGAAGTATTTTGGGTGGAATAAAATTTGTCAAGACCACTATAGAAATTTTGTTGAATACATTGGAGTTTGTGTGAGTCGATTTGTAAAGTAGCAGACAGGAACTAAGTCAAAAATACATCATAACTCAGGATTCTTATACTGATCAGATAAGTCAAGTGTTTTCCTGTTTGCACTGTTTATCTTTCTAAAAGTTCCATACATACATTTACATGTTTTCTATCTTAAATGATTGACTAGGAAAGTTTATATAGGATTAGTGTCAAAAGCTCTCTATTTTTTACTAGTTATTCATTGATATGTTTTCTGCTGATATCCAGAGAATCCTTAACTGTTCTTAGTCACTTTTGACCTCTTTCTTTCATCTTCTTTTCTGTAGCTTAAGGATCCTTCATTTCCCTTTTGTTCAAATCTTATCATTTCATCAAAAAGAGTATTTCCAAACCCTTTGAAGGTCATCTACCCTGCCCTTAGTACATTTTCTCTTTTGAATTTATTTCCTAGCTCTTCTTGCCAAGAAATTTGACTCCATAGCCCAATGGTCTGGTAGATCCCTCTGTGGTTTACCTTGAAGTACCTTTTATTCCCACCAACATTTCAAAATAAAACAATTGTCCAATCATATCTAGCCTAAAATTTAATCCAAAAGAAATTTAAATCATAAGGAGAGATCCCTATCCGGAATTTAGGAAGGCTAGATCCTGAAATCAAAAAGAGGTTCTTGGTTACCCCTATTTTTCTTTAACTATAAATCAAAATCCCACAACCTAAGAAATTAATAGGGTGATAACATATTGGCGACCATACTGGTGGAACTAACCACTCTCTAGTTTTAAATTTAATCTTGAAGGAAGATTTCTAAATTTATCTTTTATACTTTAAGATTAACTTTAAAGGTTGTGGGTATTTTATAAATAGACAATCTGGATTCTAGGAAAACCTACTATACCAGGTCCAACCCGGATCCTAAACCTACTGTAATAGTAGATAACCCAGAACAGATTGGTAAAAATAAAAAGAAAAAACATAGTGATAATTTAGAAGCTGAAGTGCCCTTGAGAAAAGCTAATTCTTTACCCAAATAATTAGTGAGTTTAACCGATATTGAATTTGATTTCAAGTTTGAAAATCCATTATTTAGAAATAAATCTGAAATTGATTTAAAGGAAACTGTTACAGATCCTGTTTTTACTTCTTTTGTGAATGAAAAATAGAAAATTATTTCAGCATCAATAAAATCAGACAAATATGAAATTCAAAGTCCAGTAGAAAGGGTTAATGTTACACAAATTAAAGACATTGATGAAGCTATTAAATTAGCCATTGTCTCAATTTAAACCTCCAGTTTCAAAATTATACACCATATTTTTTCCAACAACAGATTGAACTTTGTATGCTGCCACTTTATTTTTAGACTCCACTGTCAGTTCACCCATTGAACCTTTCAGTCCCGAGTTGACTTTGCAGCCTAGGAACATATATTCATCATGCTCTCAAGCCACTGCAAGATCATCCACAAAACCATTTATTCCTGAGTTGTCTTTGCAGCCTAGGATAGTTTTTCCATCATTCACTCAACCCATTGCATCCACCAATTTTATAAGCACTACATTTTTTCCATCCAATTCCATAAAAATATCAAAATATTTTCCTAGTTCTTCAAATCCAGCTTTCAGCACATCATCTGTCATATCCAGCACTGTTCCTATAGTCACTATTATACCTCCTAGTTCAGGAAAAATTCAAATCATGGCTGCAAGATATGTTCCTCTAGTTTTACCCCAAAACCTCCATGACATGCCCCAGAATTACCAAAAGGATATCCCATTATTTGATAATTTTTCACAAGTAACTGCACAACAACATATCACTATAATGATTGATTTTTGTGAAATTTATGAGATAGATGAGTTTGATGTTTGAATGAGACTGTTTGCACAAAGCTTAACTGGAGAAGTAAAAACATGGTTTAGAAATTTAGGTGCTGGTAGTATAGTAGATTTAGCTGCATTTCATAGAGCTTTCCTAAATAAATGGGAAAAGAAAAAGAACCCCCTGCAAATTTTATCTGAGTTTGATGCTATTAGAAGAGCCCCCAATGAGTCTGTCTAGGACTATTACACCAGATATAATAGTGCTTATAATGCCATCCCTATTGATCTTAAACCTACCCCCTATTCAGTACTTCTAAAATTTCTTGATGGATTTGATCCAGACATGGCATATCAATTAAGAGAAAGAAATGCTGAAACTTTAGAATAGATGCAACTAGATGTTGTTGGTGTAGAAATCAATATCCTAGCCAAAAAATCCAGACTTAGAAATGAGAGGAGAGTCACCATAAAAAAAGAGAATTCAAGCTTAGATGGTAAATTTGATCTTATTTCCAAAACTTTAGAAATATTAGTTGATAGATTAGACCACATTGAGAAAAAACCGCAATGGGATAACCAACCCCAAATCAGAAATCCCAACTACAGAAAAAACAACAATCCTAGGAAAGGTAAAGAACCTTCCCCAGATCAAAAAATTAGGCCCGCTTTTCAAGAGAACTACGCTGAAAGTTCTCAAAACAATGCTGAGGATGAGGAAGAAATCAACATAGTAATGGGGATAGATGAAAGCAATACACTTTTCCTCACTCATGAGGATCAAGAACTCTTTGAGCTTCAAAAGTTCAAAGTAGAATCTGGTGAATCATTTGACTATAAGTAAGGTTACGACTTCGTAATAAATGAAATTCACAGCCAGTATAACCTTAGGAGCAAGAAAAAAAATGAGCCTTCTACTAAAAACAATGATCCAACTCAACAAAATCAAAACAGAAAGATTGTAGAGGCTCCCAAAACTAAAATTTTGCAAATTCTTCCAGGAGAGAGCAAACAAAATTTAAACCCACCCAATCCTAAAAAACAGTCTAGCCCAAATATTGTTTATATCACTGATGAGGTGGCCCAATCCTCCAAAGATGCTAAAAAATCTAATACCACAAAGGCCACTAATTCAACAAAAACAACAGTTGTTGATCCAAAAAAGAATCCAACTGACTCTATATCATCAAATCCTAAATCTTCTACTGAAAATTCCAGATCTGACAAAGCATCTGCTGCCACTCAAACTATTCCTTAAAATATAATCAAAGACAATAGAAATCAGGAAACTCAAACAGAAGATAAAAGAAAATCTCAAGCTAAAGGTAAAAATGTTGAAACTCCAGAAAAATCATCCCAAACAATAATTCCAAAAGATGAATTAATTCAAGCTATCAAATCTCAGTCAACATTTAATATTCAATCTTAAATATCTAAGTTTAAGATAGCCATTCCCCTAACTGAATTGGCTAAAAATGACTTTTATAGATCTATTACTACTAAAACATTGAATGCAAATGAAAATGATGAAACAATTAATATGAGTGATGATAGACCTGAATTAATATTTGGTCCAAATGTAGATGGTAAGCATTCAGATGGGTCAGTACCTCCATTTTAGTTAAGTATTACTATCCATGATCAGATATTACACAGTGCAATGCTAGATACTGGAGCTTCACATAATATAATGCCTAGAGCAATAATGGAAACCCTGAGTCTAGACATAACCCACCCATATAAAGAATTGTTCTCATTTGATTCATCTAAAGTCCAATGCATAGGATTGATTTAATATTTGTGTGTCAATTTGGTCCAATATCCTAGTGTTGAAGCCTCGAAAATCGCTGCTTCAAACATCGGGGGATAACCACCCGGTCAGGAGCGTAAGACAACTCTTTTTCCGTTTGGAATGTGGCTCCGACTGGATTTATAGGACCAGTTTCCTAATAATTTGAATGAGTAGGTAATGGAATGGTTGAATGAAGGAAAAATGGGACTAAATGACTAAAATGAAAATACTAACTAATCTAATTTAAATACTGATAAAGAAATTCTAAAACTAACCCGGGTATCATATGTGAATACAATTTTAAATTATTTCAATTGAACAATAACCATAAAAATGTATTACAGCCTAATTGAAATGTGCAACAACAAATAAAAATAACTTTGTTTAAGAAATTAAACAGAGTTATATTAACATATTGTATTCATCATTGTATATCATTTACATACACTATGAAAGATAAATATTTCCAACATACTAAAAAATGATATATATAAAGAAATATTGTGAAACGAAGTACATATAA
The DNA here is from genome assembly GCA_034641835.2 of Pinus albicaulis. Classification (NCBI taxonomy): domain Eukaryota; kingdom Viridiplantae; phylum Streptophyta; class Pinopsida; order Pinales; family Pinaceae; genus Pinus; species Pinus albicaulis. The sequence continues at coordinate 414,390,424 of CM076580.1, forward strand.
ATGATAACAACTTTAAAAGAGAATATCATATGACAAAAGAAATTAACAGTGAATAGATAGAAATATTGTATCCATCTTGAGACTTTCAAATGCAATCTGATACTCTAATCTAGCAATTCCAATGCAAAATCAACTCCAAGGTACAAAAATGCAACTCTTAAAAATAATTCCGCACAGAATCACCAGATGTGATCCTTTATAAAATAATATATGAGTAAATGGAGTACAGAAATGTAATCCCCAAGTCAAAAATATTACAAATTAAGGACCCCTTTATAAATGCATGAAAGGGGTTTAAATAGGTACGTAAAAAGGCAAAATAACTAAAACTATTCCTACAATCTATCTAAAATAAAAATATATGAAACTGAAATGCAAGCTTGTAGTAGACTAGCTCATTTATCATCAATTGAGGTGGATGTGCGAAGGTGGAAGATATTGAGCATATCTTGGACTTCTGTTGGCCGAATCATTTTTGAATGTAACTGTCCAGTGTATGTAGCATCAGAAAATTCAGGAATGATACATTAAATAACATTCGAAAGAAATTTTATGGCCATCTGTTGGCTATGTGGCTTGATCAGATAAGTCCACATATTATCCCATGCAATTCCTTGAAGTTTGATAATCTGTTGATTTTTATTGATTATCTCTTCCTTCCACCTGGAATCAGCTTCTTTCACTTTAGGAAATTTGCCTGGGGTACAATATGAGATCAAATTGGTAGCATACAAGCTGTCATTAATCAATTGTGTTGTATTATTCATTAAAACTTTAGCCCTTGATATGTCTCTTTCTAATTTCATCAACTGTTGTTCCCATTCCATAAATAAAATTTCCTTGTGTCTTTCTTCAATTCTAGGAAAATTAGCTTTTCTTCCCTGCTCTATATCCTGCCATGAAAGGAACTCAAAAATTTTATCCTCAGCATCCTCAATTTCTTTCCCAAGAGTGACTGATTTATCTATCAAAGATGATGTTACTTCGCACAAAGGCTCAATTTGTGTTAACTTTAGAAAAAATTAATTTAACTGTTGAGATAGCAGTTTGTTTATTTCAAGAGCTTCAGTTATGAACTGAGCTAACTTAGGATACTCCTTGAACTTGTCCAATGTTGATTGGAACATTTTTTCCCGTTCAATCTTTGAATTTATCTCACTTTGTAGAAGATTTTGTAGCTTTTCTACCTCTTGATTCAACTGTTGTTGTTTGTTCAAGGCTTGTTCATCAATCTTCTTCTTTTCAAGGCTGATCTGCTCTTCTAGTTGTTTAGTTCTGAGTTTTGCATCCTATACTTGTTGTTCGAAGTGAATAATATTTTTTTGATCTCCTGCAACCTGTTCTTCAAAAATAGCAATTTGCATATCCTTTTGTTTTACCAGCTGTGAAACTTCGAAAGCTTTATCTATAGTGGCAGCACTATAGGCACCAGCATACTGAGACAATTTGGTGAGATCCTCAGATGGATCCACCTCAGCATTTTTATAAAAAATATTTATAAGTTCCCCCTGTGATGCCAAAAGTGCATCTTGATCTGTTCTCCTCCTTTTACTTTGTTTTCTTACCACAACCCTATGTTTGGGACTGTAGAATATATCTAAAGGAGGGATTTCTTCTATCTTTAGCATAATTTCTCCAGTGGATTTTTCAGGAATGATTTCTACATCCTGATCTTTGGGATTATCAACTTGAGGAGTTTTTTGCAATCCTATCTGCTGGGAAAATTTTTGATATTGATCTAGCAAATGAGGAGAAACAACCAGTTCAGTATCTACTTGTCCTCCAAGTTGAGAACCTGCATTATTGTTTGTGTCTTTCTTGGGTGTCTTTTCAATGTTTTTAATTTTTGTGCTTCCTTTCTCAATACATACATGGGCATCAATACCTGTGTTCCCTTTTTCCATTTGAACTAAAGACTTCTGTGTATCTTTTTGAGCAGCTGTTTCTATTTTGGCAGCGTCAGCTTTGCTGCTATCATCCTGTTTTCCTAGAACAAGATCAACTCCTATTACTTCTTTACCAGAATTACTTCCTGCTTGTTGCGATGCTTTCTCCTGTGTGGGAGCTCTCAACTGATCAAGAGGTACTTTAAGTAACCTCTAACTTCTAAACAACAAAAAAATTTTCAAGTCCTCAGCTTGCAACTTGGACTTGGCTGAATAAAAAACTTGGGATATATCATCCATGGAAACAAATAAATCATCAAAAATGTCTGGTTCATGTTCAAATCTGGCAATCGAAACAAAGGTAGTAAAATCATACGCCACTTTCCTTGGGTCGTATTGTCTTCTAGGAATTGTTGAAAAATTAAGATCAGAAATATTACCAACTTCTTTCTCAGCATGAGTGAAACTATTAAGAGTATATTCACCACAATTGAAATGGAAGGTAGGCCACATAAGCTTTTTATTGGTTTGCAAAACTCTAGACATTCCTTCTACTCTTAGTTGATAAGAAATCTCTTGAGCTAACAACTTATCTGGAACGTATAGGGGAAGGATATGTGGTTGAAAATACTCCCAAAAATTCTGATATAAGTGAAATTTTCTTCCCCTAACCAATCTCCGATAGAATACAAATCATTCTTGGCTGTATTGGAAAGTTTAGGAGGGAAGTGCCCAAAAATGGTTTGATAAATTGGAATTATAAAACCATGGCAGACTCTGTAAACATGAAGTTTGAAATGTTCTTTCCATAAGAACTTGTGATACACATGAATAGTGATAGGTTCTTTTGGAGTCCATTTCCAACCTAGCATGGGGAACTCAGAATTGAAACAGAGGGCGTCTAAAATATAAGCACAAAAATGGAAAGGGGTGGAATTCCCTAAATTCTTGTCTTTTCTGTACTCTAGAATTCGATTAGCTATCTTATCCAAAAAAATGACATCCCAATCCATAATTTGAGAACTAACAGTAGAATGAATTAGCGGGACCATTTGAATAGAAAATCTAGTAGAGTTATCGTTTCCGAACAACCTACACATCATCACTGCGGCATAACAATATGGAGGTGAGAGAGACTCCACAGAGTACATACCTGACGCCTCTTGCTTATGCTTCTCAGGGTTATTCCTCCATTCTTTGATTGGCTCTGCCTGGTTTGGATGTTCTGCAGCATATTCCTTAAGGAAGTCTTTGTTGTAAATATTTTGTGGGTTGGGAAGATGGTACATTGCTCTAATATCTTCTGCCCTAAATGACCCAAACACTGATCCAGAAGCAGGAACAAAAGTCCTGTTTTGAATGGTCACATTGTCAATGACCCATCTGATAACATCATAGTAGGGAAAAATGTTTGCCCGGGCAGCAACTCGGTGTAAAAATGAATTTTCCAATGCACTGAGTTGAGTTTTAGAGTCAGAGTCTGAATCTTCTTCATAAGGAATATTTGCCTTAGGCACAATAACCCAAGGTTTCTCTTTTTCAATTAAATTGTATACATTCTCCCATGTCATCTTCCCTATTTCTTGACAGGAGGTGTTTGTGACTAGCTTGAGCTTCGCCGGTTTCTCCTTGGGCGGCATGGTTAATACAGGAGCTTTTGTAAGAAAAGCAGGTTTAGATTTTCTGCTTCTCTTTGAAATTTCGGTGTCGAGAAAATTCTCTCTGGTTTTGTGAATGAAAGGATTCGAAATTTTGTTCTGCAATTCAAATGAATGCCTTCAGCCGAAATAAAATATAATAATGAGAATAACTATCCAAGATCTGTTTATTTAATTACCATCTAATATCCCCGTATTTACAACATAAATTCTCTCCAAGGGGTCACATTCACGTATTGAAAACAAAATAACCCATGATCTTTTGTCTGATTTTCAATTAATGATGTCGTATAATTAGAGATCGGCGCATCCTTGGAATAAATGTTAAAATTTACTTTTGATCCTTTGCGATGCGATGAATAAATATAAATGCGAAGTAAAAATCGCATGAAAAGTCTTCAATGGTGCGCAAGATAATACAATATAATTCATGCCAATTTTCCAATTGCGACAATCACATCACAATTTGTTTGAAAGGTAATATGACAACGCTTTCTACCAAATCCTGATCGCATCGGACATTTAAAATGGAATGGACCATTTAATACTATCTCTGAAAATACGATTGCGATTGAGTGCAATCACATCGAAACTTACGATGAAAGGAATGCAATGTTTAACTTTTTTCTGAAATGCGATTGTGATAAATCACATCGCATTGGTCATAGATAGAAAAATTCAATACTTAACACTAACCTGAAATGCGATTGCGATTGAGCGCGATCGCATCAGAATTTTTCAAAGAAAAAACAACTCTTTAAAAAGAACTTCTCCGAATTTCCGATTGCGATTACTGTTCATCTTAACATATTATTAAGTATAAAGTTTTTCTAATATGTTCAAATATGTTAAAAGGTCTTCTAACTTATCAGATCGAATTTTTTTAAAAGTTTGTACACTTTGTGAATAAAATGTGATATGCATCCTTTTATCCATGGATCTTTTATTTCTATTTAGGAAAAAAGATATATAGAAAAGGGACCTATTTTTAAATGGGTTTTATTCTAAAATTTAAAAATGGGGAGGGTTGTTGTATAGTACAACACCTAGTAAAAGCATGATCATGGATGTTGTGGTAGCTAATATCTCGCCAAAATATGGCATGCTTCTTTCTCGCTCATGGGGAGAAAAGTTGCAAGGATCTCTACAACTTGACATGAGTTATGCCACTATCTTGGTATTTGGATAGCCCAAAAAGCTTTACAGAGAAACCTTAATGAAGTTTATGATCAGCAGTGCCAAAAGACCTACCAATTACCCAATCTATTCAACTCCTACTAATCTTGATTCCTTTATCCTTTGTAACTCTGACCATAATAATATCCGAACTGAACTCACTGATATAAAGGCTAAAATAATGGAGGATTACATTGGTCATGAAACTTTATGGCATTTAGATTTTGATGGTTATGTAAATAAATCAGGAGCTGGAGCTGGTGTATGGATCACCAAAATTGAAACTAGCCATTCCCAAGGGCATGCCTTTAGATTGAATTTCAAATTCACCAATAACATGACTGAATATGAGACTTTAATCTTAGGACTCCAAATTACTAGAAAATTAGGAGATCAAATAATATTGATCATGGGAGATTCAGAGTTAGTTATCAAACAAATAAACGTAGAATACTTTGTCAACAATCCCAAATTAGCCAGATATAAGGACACAACAATATATTTGGTTGATGATTTGTTAGAATGCAAGTTTGCCATTATTCCTAGAAAATAGAACTTACAAGCTCATTGTTTAGTAACCTTTTCCAGCACCTATAATATTCCATTTTCACCAATTCAAAAATACACTGCTAAAATAAAAAAGAGACCTATTGTCCCAGACAATGTAAAATACTGGCAAATTTTCTCGGAATATGAACAAATCTATCACTTTTTGAACAACAAGGAAGAATTTCAAAACTGTAAAATAGACACTGATGATAATTTAGATTTAGAAGGTAATACAGATGATAATTTTAATTGTGAAATAAATAGTGTAGATGTACATAAATATAAAAAGCCAACTATTTTTACTCAATCAGACAGATGATTTGGAAAAAAAAGCCATAGAGGAAATAATGGAAGATGAAACAAATTTGATATATTTAAAACATAACATTTTACCCAGAGGTTTGACTCCCTTAGAAGACTTGTTTGATTCTAATGATGTGCCCAAAAGGCCAAAAATGGAACCAGTCAGGTCTGATATTGAAGAATTTAACATAGGAACAAATGAAAAACCAAAAATGATTAAATTATCAAAATCCTTACCATCAGAAGAAAAGGTTAGATATATAGAACTTTTGAAAGATATCAAGTTGTCTTTGCATGGGGTTACGAAGATCTAAAAACTTACAACAAAGACGTAATTCAACATAAGATTCCTTTGAAAGAAAATCAAAAACCTTTTCAACAAAAATTAAGAAGAATTAATCCAATTTTGTTAGCTTTAATCGAAAAAGAGGTTAAAAGAATTTTTGATGCACAAATTATTGCACTAGTTAGGTATTCTGATTGGATTTCCAACTTAGTGCCCACCAGAAAGAAAATAGGAGAAATTTGACTATGTATAGACTATAGAAATCTCAATAAAGTGTCTTTGAAAGACAATTACCCCTTGCCTAAAATGGACCATATTTTGCAGAGGGTTGCAGGTTCTTCAAGGATTTCTTTACCAGATGGTTTCTCTGGTTATAATCAAATTATAGTTCATGAAGATGATCAAACTAAAACTACATTTACCACTCCTTGGGGCACTTTCATGTATGTGAAAATTCCTTTTGGATTAAGAAATGTCGGAGCTACATTTCAGAGAGCCATGGATATTGCCTTCGCTAAGGAAATCCATGAATTTTTATTTATCTATCTTGATGATATTACTATCTTTTCAAAAACAAATGATGAACACTTGGATCACCTAAGACAAGTCTTTATCAAGTGTAGAAAATATGGTATATCCTTAAATCCTAAAAAGACTATTTTCAGACTAGAAGAAGGAAAAATGTTAGGACACATAATCTCCAAGAAAGGAATTATAATAGACCCTACAATAATTGAAGCTATTTTGAACATTCAACCACCAAGGAACATACAAGAACTTCAAGCATTTGTGGGTAAAATCAATTTTTTGAGAAGATTTATCTCTAACCTGGCTGAAATCATAAAAGAAATAAAAAGTATGCTTAAAAAGGACATTGCAATAAAATGGACTGTTAAATCCAAACAATATTTTGAATCCATAAAACAGGCCTTGAAAAAGGCACTAGTCCTAATCAGCCCAGATTATACAAAAAATTTATAATCTTTTCATTTGCCTCAGAACATACCATAGCTGCAGTTCTAATGCAGAAAAACAATCAAGGTTTTGAATAGCCAATTGCATTTTTTAGTAAATACCTTAGAGATGTGCCTCTGAAGTACAATATAATGGAAAAAGCTTTAGCCTTGGTTAAAGCCCTAAAGGATTTCAGAGTTTACATACTCCATTCCCATATCATTGCATATGTCCCCAATGCTGTAGTCAAAGATATTTTAACGCAAGAAGGATCTGATGGCAAGAGAGGAAAGTGGATTGCCACTATCCTTGAGTATGATATGGAAATTAAACCAACAAAGCTCATTAAAGGACAGGGTTTGGCCAGATTGATGGCTGAATCTAATTTTAATGCTTTAGATATAAATTTCATTGCACAGATAGACGACCAGGAGGAGATGGCGACTCCATTGATTAGTAAGGCCTTGAACCGGATTTATGCAGGAACAAAACAGAATACATAAATAACCATACACATAGAGATGTAGCGGAAATAATGCGTCATTTCATTAATATCAAATAACAGAAATATGCTTACAGACATAATGGTAATAAAGTAGCTAGGGTGCTGGTAGCCAATATCTGAGAAGAGATGTGGTAGCTACAGACCTCTGAACTCTATTACAATGACGCTCGAGGGCCTATTTATTATGCAGAAACAATGGAGAACTCTAAGCGTCTGAAAACCTAACCCTAGGAGATGAAGTGCCAAAACTATGGGCCCCGTTTGGCTAAATTGGTGTTTCAAGTTCCCGCGGACGTAACTTCGGCATACTATCTCCGTTTGATGCACATGATACATCATTAGAAATATCTATCCAATGACTACAAATATTGCCACGAATATCAATTCTGGAACATAATCATATTCATTGGAGGAACGATGCCCAAAAAAACCTCGTTTAGGGCCTTAAACAGCTCTGGAAGTTCAGGACCCGAAAAAATGCTAAAAATAGTAAGTTGTGTCGAAACTGAAAAACTGAAAGAGACAATGGTGGGGCCCCAAGTGGAATAGGTGGGTGACCACCAATATCCACCTCAATCATTAAGGCCCCAAAACGGCTCTGGAAGTGCAGGACTCGAAAACCTGCTAAAAATAGTAAGTGGTGTTGAATGTGAAAAGTTGCAAGAATTGATGGTGTGGGTCCAAATGGATTAGGTGGGTGGCCAGCGATATCCACCTGGATCAGGCCTATCTAGACTCACCATGGTAATCTGATATTATCTTATCAGGCCTATGTAGACTCACCATGGTACTCTGATATTATCTTTATACTCACACATTTACAAGCTCCTCCTGGGTTAACTAAAACCAAATCCAGATTCATCAAATAGAAATGAATGAGGTTTTGTATATTAAATAATGCACTTTATTGGAAATAAAGTAGTGGGATTTTAATAAATTTTTTATTAAAATCAGAGGCTGAAAAAATTCTCAAGGAATTTCATGTAGGTGACTGTGGAGGCCACCTATACTAGAAGAGTATAACAGACAAAATACTGAGAGTTGGTTTCTACTGGCCAACTTTACTTTATGATGTCAAAAAGTTTGTTACCTCCTGTCACAAATGCCAAATTTTTGAAGGAAAAAAGAAACTATTTCCCTTGCCTCTTAAGCCTATATCTACTAAAAAGCCATTTCAACAATGGGGGTTAGAATTCATTGGTGAAATTCACCCCCCATCCTCAGGCCAACATAAATGGATTTTAATTGCTACAGATTATTTTACTAAGTGGATAGAAGTTGTTCCCACTAGGCAAGCCATTGATTCATTTATAATCTCATTTATAGAAAGTAATATTTTGTCAAGATTTGATGCCCACATAAGATTATTACTGACAATGCACCTGCATTCAAATCCAAGAAAATGATTTCTTTCTGTCACGAATACCAAATTACCTTGGGACATTCTACTGCTTATTATCCCCAGGGTAGTGATTTAGCCGAATCTTCAAACAAAATCTTAATCAATATCATCAAAAAATTACTTCAAGAAAACAAAAATACCTGGAACAAAAAGCTAGTTTATGCCTTATGGGCTGATAGACTTACCACAAAGAAATCTATTGGAACTTCACGTTATCAGATTGTCTATGGAATGGATGCAATTTTCCCCTCTTCCTTGGGTGTACCAGTCATGAAGATCATTCAGGAATCATAGGTGGAAACAAATGATATTCAACGAAGAATTAATGAAACCATACATCTCGAACAGAAAAGGGAAGAAGTTTATGAAATATCACAAGTTTTACATGATAAAATTAAAAAGATTTTTGACAAAAGGATTAAAGAAGATGATTTTTGCATTTGAGATCAAGTTTTGAGATGGGATTCAAGAAGAGAGGATAAAGGTAAACATGGAAAGTTTGACTTTCTATGGAAAGCCTGACCTTATGTGATATATGGATATAGAGGTAACAATTCTTTTTCATCAGGAATTTGGATGGAACTGAACTTCAAGAGGGACCAGTGAATGGTAGGATGTTGAAACACTACTATTCTTCTGAATCAATCACCAGTTAGATTCATTGACTTTTATCATTGTAAATATTCATTGCAAGTGTGTAGATTGGATTGGAGATTTTATCTACAAAGTTGAAGCCCGAAGAGAAGGCCCTAATATTTGCAGTATAAAATATCATCAGTATGAATTGTTGCAGAAATCAAAAGACAATCATGGGATGAACAAGGTTAAAATTGAAGGCTACTTATCTTAGAGTTCTTGACATTCCACCAGGAAATTCCATCCCCAAGTGAAGTCGATGTTAGTAACCTATAAATATAGGATTCATAATTTTGACTTGACTGATGGTAGTCTTGTAAATATGTACAAACTTTGCTTTCTGCAAGTTATTTTCCCATATTTTGTAAAAAAATAAAAAATAAAAAAGAGGGTAAAAAGTCCTAAAAGAAAAATCAAAGGACTTAGAAAAAATAATGTACCCCAAAAGAAAAAAGATGAATAAAACATGAAAGTGCGCAAGTCTAAATGCCACTACTTTTACTTTTCCCAGTTGATTATGGTAGAGTTTAAATAAATACCATAATCTATGATGATTTGAACAATTTAATATTTACTTATCATGTTTCAATTTTACTTGTTTTAGATACATAATAAAGAGTTGTCAACAGTTTAATCCTCACAATTCAGTATTTAGGCAGATAATAAAAGAATTCAACAATTTAATTTGGATTCCTGGATGAAATAAGTTTAGAAATAGATAGTTTTACTACTTTCAAAAAAAAAAAAAATGTTGCAAGGTTGCTAGCTCAAATGCACCTCATTAAAATAGAAGAAAAACTGTTAGAAGATATGACTAGGTAGGTAGAAGAAAGCGGGAAATCCATTGTAAATATTTTTCACCAGATTACAAATAGCTAATTTCCCTTCCCCATAGCTATTTAACATTCTATACTATTAGTCAGAGAGGCTAACGGCATTTCCCTAACTTCTGTTGGGACCGGATCCAAGGCTCAATGACTGATTAGTTGAAAGTGTTAATTTTCTATATTAATCCTAGAAATCACATCATTTTCCATGCATGCATTCATTACCATGAAAAATCATAAGTAAAGACCTCATTTTTACTTAATGATGCTTAAAACCCTCATTTTATTAACTTCCTACAACTCATGAAGCATAAAACCCTCAAAATGGCATTTTATCCTAAGTTGAAGTGATACAATTATTACAATGAAAGCTTGGCTTTAATCTTCACTTTTCTTGGTTATAATTGTATGTTTTGAGTATTCACTTTCCCTTTTCATATTAACACCTAACTTATTTTATTAACTCCCTATAGAAAATCCTAGTCCTATTAATATAATTCCTTTCTATTTAATTATCCCAAAAAACCCCTTATTATATGTTTTTTATGTCAAAGATATTACTCACATGTTGAAATCACATCCCAAAATTATCCCTTTGACATAAAACTACCAATAAACAGTTATCTCGGCCCCCCTATAGTTATTAATCTTATTTGGCTTAAATGACTATATAATAAAAATACTAATGAAACTTTCAGAAATACACAGTATATTTGATAAATAAACATCTTTCCGATCCTTGTTCTAAATATTGGTTTAAACCAAGGTTTAAAACATGATGTCTTTATATGTCACCATACCACATATACTTACCTTTTCCGCATAAGAAATAACCTGCCCCATCCACTTTAACCTTATGTATAAACTTGGTTTATATATAATCCATCATTCAATAAAAAGGCCCCCGCGTTCATTTATAACTGTCTGATCCGTAAACTCTTTTCAATCCAACGGTTTGCACTGAGCGCGATTACCTGGTCTCATATCTCACAATTCCCTATCACATTTAATTATGATCGTTGATCTCTGCTATCAGATCAATGGCCCATTTTAAAAACTCAGTCCCACCTTACCTTTTCCCCGCAGCTTCCCGAGACATCCTGGCTGTTTGCTTCATCCATCACAATCCAACGGTGCAGATCTCATATCGCGCGCCAAAAGTAAACAGGTGCAGTTTGAAAAAAAATACACGACAAAAGTTGTTTCTCTATACCTCCATCTGCTACGTGTCCAATTTTAATTGGATCATGTCACAAAAGTGAAAAATAGCTTACTACCTAAGAGTATCGTGATAACCATTGATGGTTTTCGCATTCAAAATGAAAATCGCTCCTGCCATTGACTGCAACCTGCCATTAATGCATTGCTTCTTAATAAAAGTAAAGGTTTAAAATATATTTTTTCACTGTTCTTCATATCGTTTCTCCCCTCGCCCATTGAAAAACTAAGATCAAATCCCATTTCGAAACCTTTGTTGTTTAATTTCCCCCCTGAAGCAAATTTCACACAGAATTTCGCCATAGAAGCCACTGTGACCATTTTGAAGACTGATACCACCTGTAAACCCTCCTTGACCACCACAATACCTGCAAAAGTTATTTCTCTGTGTTCTAAAAACTCGCGAATTTATACATTCAAAGAGAAAAATTAAACCTGTGTACCTGTTTTATCGAACAAAATTAATAATTGCCAAATCTAAAAATACCCAAACCTTGATTAAACAGGGGGAACTCTAGCAAAATTTTCTTAGAATTTTCCATTTCCTCCAAACTCAGTTTTTAAATGTTTCTGGTCATCTAAAGGAAATTTCCACGGTTCAACTTGATTTAATTTACAATAAGAGCTATTGAGTCCTTTTTTCAGTCCTCTGAACCTTGAAAAACTGTGTTTTCATCCCAAAACCCTTGCCCAAAATTCTCCCAGATCCACTCAATTGGCCCCTGTTTTCAAAATTAACTAAGCAAACAGTCTAATATTACTTATTTTCCCCCAAAATGACATGAAAATAGATTACCCCTAATACTGGAGGTCCTAAAGCCTAGAAATCTTCCTCAAGCAAGCTTCCACTCCCTGAATTTGCTAAGATATATAAGCCTACCCTAGCCCTAACAACAGATTATACTAAGGTGGTTATACCTTTACAACCACCTATTACTTCTGAAGAGAGAAGTTCCTTAATTGATTTAGACTACAGAATTACTGATGCTACATTAGAGTTCGATCTACTTGAAGTGCATAACTGGTGTCATGAGAAATTTGTGAAGAAAGTTGAAAATGATATATCTTTATGGGATTCAAACTTTCCTAAATATGTGGTCCCAATCACTCATCCAGCTCAAGACTTGATTAGACTATGCCATTTACACTATGTCCTTGACCAGAGATGTATTGTAAACAAAGATAGAGAGGTCTAGTTTTCTATAACTGTAGAATCCATTAACGAGATGCTCCTACTGAACCATGATCCAAGAGTAGTCTCATTATCCATTGAAGATTTAACTCAGTTGTACCTAGACTTGGATTTCCCTAGGAAATTCATGATTCTGCAAAATTTCATGCCTACTCATGTTGATTTTCCAAAAGTAAATCCACCCTATTCCACATCTTATTTTCCTGAATCTTCCAGACAAATCATCTCTATGCTTTCCTTCATACTAGGTTACTCTAATGATAAGTTCACTGATGCATCAATTATAGGTTTCCTTTCTATTTTATCCTAGGACAACCTCCTGCAATGATATTTAACTTTTCTAGATTCATCGCTGACAATATGCACTATCAATTGACCAAATTGTCTGAGGAAGGAGTGTTTAAATATTCATCCTATCTATTTCACCTCTTCCTATTTTTCAAAGTAGAACAGTTCCCAATTGCATTGCAGAAGATGGATGTTGAAGGTAAACCTCTTTCAGTGGTATTTTGGACTTCATAAATTAGAAAATATGGAAATGAATTCAACTACAAGGAATTCACAAGTTTGTTTATCGGACCAACCCTGAGTTTATTGAACAAGATAGAGCAACCAAGGGTTAATGAGGAAATAAAAAGAATTCTACAATTATCTAAACACTGCAAAGTAGGTTATTGGTACCTATATGAAAATCACACAAAAATAAGGATATTTGGAGAAAACCTAGCCCCTTATAAATTTCCCAAATTTCTAACTATCAGGGTTTTTTCTTTGGAGTACTTGAGGCAAATTCTGAATGCAGATGCTGAATTTTATGGCTTCCAAAAAGAAGACACAATTTAAACTCAAAAATCAAATAGGTCCCTTCATAGTAAATAACAGGGATGCCTTCAAAGAAATAGTCATCAAATTATCAGAATTCAAGTTCCAAGAAAGCTTTTATTGGAACTATGATTCACAAGGCATTCTAAGTAACAAAAGGATCAAGTGAAAATTAACACCATTCATACATGAGTCCAAATCAAAAGTTGAGAAATTTGTAAATCAAATGGAATGGATAGAAAATACATCGATTGATCCTACTGACCATACAGAGAAGGAGAAATAGACAGATAATTCACAGGCAATAACAGTCACTGAGCAGACAGAAGCTTCAAACAAAAGGACCAGGAATGAAGAAGGCTATACAATAGAGACCATTGCAGAAAATAAATTCAAAATTATTTACAACAAAAGGGAAAAAATTACTAATACTGAGAAAGACAAGGCTATTGAAATCAATGATATAGATGATCAGTGGTTAGATAATGATGAAGCAACTATAATTGTGAATGAGACTCTAGCATAAATTCAGAAAGATCAGATTTCAACACAAGAACAAGACCAAGAAATAGTGGAAATGCAGGTAAATTCAGAAGCTCCATGCTCTTGCAAAGCAGCAGAAGGGACAGATTCCGACATTCAAAAGAAATAAAAACAAATCAGAGAAAGAAATCAAGAGATTAAAAATGAAGTTTATTCTCAATTCCTCAAAGAAAAGGCAGGAAACAAAGACAGGTTGTTGACTTATTTTGATTACTCTACCAATAAGATGATCATTTCATTTCTCAAACCCACAGTTATAGATCCAAAATAAATTGCAGATCATACTAAAACAAAGGTGGAGGTGGAAACTGATACAATACATGAATTGGATCATATGGAATTCCATAGAAGTACCACTGAAATGCTTTATTCAAAAGTGGTTAACAAAACTATGAGTGCTACTATGCTACAAAAGACTGTATCTAATTTACAGAAGCAGATGAAATTAGACAAAGAATTATTACATGCTAAGGATTTAAGGATAAAATCCTTAGAATATTTGGCTATAGAAACTGGAGTGGATTCCTCCAATATTGAGGTTGCTAAAGTACTCATAAAAAAAAAAAAAATGAAGATATTTCCGCCTTAAGAAAACAACTGAAACTTCCACAGAGTGAGCATCCAAAAGCAAAGGAGATTTTTCAGCAGACAACAGAAAAGGATGAATTAATGCAGTTAGTACTAAATATGATGGCTCAAATCAAAGAAATGCAGAATCAAATAGAGACTCTGATGAAAGAAAATGAAACATTAAAAAGGGAAAATGAGGTCTACATTCCTACAGTCATCCCAATGGCAACTACTGTTGTTCCTTCTACACTGGCAGAGCATTTGGCACGAAAAGGAGTATTGACAACTGCAGTGTCAATAACATCTATAGATTACTCTGTCACTGGATCATCTACATCATAGGTACAATAAGCAACAGGTACAACAGACATAGTTAAATCTATGGAAGAAATGTCCCTTAAGAACACTGAGATCAATAATTTAAAGAAAGAAAATAAAGATCTTGAATCCTCATACAAGAATTCTTTAATCACATCTAAGGGACATGAACAGAGAGAAAATCGACTTCAAGAATAGGTAAATATTTTACAGCAATAGGTCAATCTTAGTGAATAGGTGTCATACATAAAAAACTATATTTGGAATCACATAATTCAAGGCATACATCTACAGTGGCCTTCCATTCAACTCATTAATGAACAGAGAGATTTACTCAAGGAAGCACAAGTATAAATTCAACAAACAAAATAAGAGCTTTCCAACAAGCCATCCCAAGCTTTACAACTTATTACATTTCTAAATAGTAGAAATAGAGAAGATCTTGAAGAACTGAAAATTTAGGATAGGATTGAAACCATACTACAAATCAAAAAGGTCCTAAATAAAAGAAATATAATGAACAGTTTGGAGGAAAGATGTAAAGACATGAAGTTGTCAATAACAAAGTTCTTGGAGAAATACACTATATTAACACAAGCAGGCCTTCCAGACATTCATGGCTTCAATGAAAAATTAATGGTTCAGACATATTATGACAAGAAGATCAGAGCATATGCCAAATAATAGGTAAGCAAGCCTCTACCACAAGGTTCCCCAACTGGAAAAGTTATCTTAGAGTACTTTGAGAACTTTTTTTTTCTACAAAATGAAATTAAGCACATCTTCATTGTCAAGCCAAAATGAAATTAAGTACACGGAGGCTGATGAAAGCTACAAAAAGCTGAAAAGCCTGAAGATACCAAGTGATCAACAATAGTAGGAATTCACTGATTTGATATAACATCATGCAAACTGAGCAGGAAAAGTGGAGTCAGGTTTTTCATCTTTAAAATTTTGAAAGGGTGAAATTTGTAGTGAAAGTGTATCAGGTGAAAAAGCAGAGTCAAAGAGTATCCGGGAATAAAACAGTCAAAACAATCTTTACTGTTGTAATTATTCATTTTACAGTAGTAAAGTAATCAAAGTGGCAACCTGAAAGAGTATCAAAGGCAAAGCACAGGTTAAGGAATGTAAATTAGAAAGATTGTCATCCAAGCTATCTTCTAATAAGATATTGTTTCCAAATGCCAGCAAGCATCTAGAAAAAAGCAACAAATCAATTTTGATAAGATAAATCAGTTCTATTTTTTCTTAATAAGAGGATAGCTTGCCAGTTTGTTTTGCAGCTGTCCCTCTTTTAATGTAATAATATTTATTTCTTCCTAGATATATTCCTACATGTCTCTCAGATATTTTGTAATAATTTTATATTAATACTTAATCTTTGAAGTATTTTGGGTGGAATAAAATTTTTCAAGACTACTATAGAAATTTTGCTGAATACATTGGAGTTTTTGTGAGTTGATTTGTAAAGCAGCAGACTGAAACTAAGTAAAAAATACATCATAACTCAGGATTCTTGTGCTGATCAGATAAGTCAAGTATTTTCATGTTTTCACTGTTTATCTTTCTAAAAGTTTGATACATACATTTACATGTTTTATATCTTAAATGATTGAATAGGAAAGTTTATACAGGATTAGTGTCAAAAGCTCCCTGTTTTTTACTAGTTATTCATTGATATGTTTTATGCTGATATCTAGACTTAAGAATCCTTAACTACTCTTAGTCCCTTTTGACCTCTTTCTTTCATCTTCTTTTCTATAACTTAAGGATCCTTCATTGCCCTTTTGTTCAGATCTTATCATTTCATCAAAAACCCTATTTCCAAAACCTTTGAAGGTCATCTACCCTGCCCTTAGTACATTTTCTCTTTTGGCTTTATTTCCTAGCTCTACTTGCCAAGAAATTTGACTCCATAGCCCAATGGTCTGGTAGATCCCTCTGTGGTTTACCTTGAAGTACCTTTTATTCCCACCAAACTTTCAAACCAAAACAATTGTCCAATCATACCTAGCCTAAAATTTAATCCAAAACAATGTTAAATCATAAGGAGAGATCCCTCTCCGGAATTTAGGAAGGCTAGATCCTAAAATCAAAAAGAGGTTCTTGGTTACCCCTAGTTTTCTTTAACTATAAATAAAAATCCCATGACCTAAGAAATTACTAGGGCGATAACATACTGGAGACCATACTAGGGAACTAACCACTCTCCAGTTTTAAATTTAATCTGGAAGGAAGATTTCTAAATTTATATTTTATACTTTAAGATTAACTTTAAAGGTTGTGGGTATTTTATAAATAGACAGTCTGGCTTCTAGGAAAACCTACTATACCATCTCCAACCCGGATCCTAAACCTGCTGTAATAGTAGATAACCCAGAATAGATTGGTAAAAAGAAAAAGAAAAAACAAAGTGATAATTTAGAAGCTAAAGTTCCCTTGAGAAAAGCTAATTCCTTACTTAAAGAATTAGTGAGTTTAACCGATATTGAATTTGATTTCAAGTTTGAAAATTCATTATTTAGAGATAAATCTGGAACTGATTTAAAGGAAACTGTTATAGATCCTGTTTTTACTTCTTATATGATAAAAACAGAAAATTATTTCAGCATCAATAAAACTAGAAAAATCTGAAATTCAAAGTCCAGTAGAAGGGTTAATGTTACACGAATTAAAGACGTTGATGAAGCTATTAAATTAGCCAATTTTTAGTCTCAATTTAAACCTCCAGTTTCTCAATTATACACCATAGTTTTTCCACCAGCAGATTCAACTCTGTATGCTGCCACTTCGTTTTTAGACTCCACTATTAGTTCACCCACTGAACCTTTCAGTCCTGAGTTGCCTTTGTGGCCTAGGATCATATATTCATCATACTCTCAAGCCACTGAAAGCTCATCCACAAAACAATTTATTCTTGAGTTTCCTTTGTAGCCTAGGATAGTTTTTCCATCATTCACTCAGTCCATTGCATCCACCAATTTTATAAGAACTACATTTTTTCCATCCAATTCCATAAAAATATCAAAATCTTTTCCTAGTTCTTCAAATCCAGCTTTTAGCACATCAGATGTCATATCCAGCATTGTTCCTATAGTCACTGTTATACCTCCTAGTTCAGGAAAACTTCAAATCATGGCTGCAAGATATGCTCCTCTAGTTTTACCCCAAAACCTCCATGACATGCCCCAGAATTACCAAAACGATATCCCATTATTTGATAATTTTTCACAAGTAATTGCACAACAAGATATCACCAAAATGACTGATTTTTGTGAAATTTATGACATAGATGAGTCTGATGTCTGAATGAGACTGTTTGCATAAATCTTAACTGCAGAAGTAAAAACATGTTTTAGAAATTTAGGTGCTGGTAGTATAGTAGATTTAGATGCATTTCACAGAGCTTTCCTAAATAAATGGGAAAAGAAAAATAATCCCCTACAAATTTTATCTGAGTTTGATGTTGTTAAAAGAGCCCCCAATGAGTCTGTCCAGAACTATTGCACCAGATATAACACTGCTTATAATGCCATCCTTATTGATCTTAAACCTACCCCCTATTCAGTACTTCTAAAATTTCCTGATGGATTTGATCCAGACATGGCATATCAATTAAGAGAAAGAAATGTTGAAACTTTATAACAGATGAAACTAGATGTTGTTGGTGTAGAAATCAATATCCTAGCAAAAAAAACCAGACTTATAAATGTGAGGAGAGTCACCATCAAAAAAGAGAATTCAAGCTTAGATGGTAAATTTGATCTTATTGCCAAAAATTTAGAAAGAGTAGTTGAGATATTAGACCACATTGAGAAAAAACCGCAATGGAATAACCAACCCAAAATCAGAAATCCCAACTACAGAAAAAACAACAATCTTGGGAAAGGTAAAGAACCTTCCCCATATCGAAACATTAGGCCCATTTTCAAGAGAACTACGCTGAAAGTTCTAAAAACAATGTTGAGGATGAGGAAGACATCAACATAGTAATGGGGATAGATGAAAGAAATACACTTTTCCTCACTCAGGAGGATCAAGAACTCTTTGAGCTTCAAAATTTTAAAGTATAATCTAGCGAATCCTTTGACTATAAGCAAGGTTATGACTTCGCAATCAATGAAATTCAAAGCCAGTATGACCTTAGAATAAAGAAAAATAAATGAGCCTTCTACTAAAAATAATGCTCCAACTCAACAAAATCAAAACAGAAAGAATGTAGAGGCTCCCAAAACTAAAATTTTTAAAATTCTTCCAAGAGAGAACAAAAAAAATTCAAACCCACCCAGTCCTAAAAAACAGTCTACCCCAAAGATTTTTGATATCACTGATGAGGTGGCCCAATCCTCCAAAGATGCTAAAAATCTAATACTACAAAGGCCACTAATTTAGCAAAAACAACAGTTGCTGATCCAAAAAAGAATTCAGCTGACTCTATATCATCAAATCCTAAATCTTCTGTTGAAAATTCAAGATTTGACAAAGCATCTGTTTCCACTCAAACTGTTCCTGAAAAAATAATCAAAGATAGTAGAAAACAGGAAACTCAAACAGAAGTTAAAATAAAATCTCAAGCTAAAGGTAAAAATGCTGAAACTCAATAAAAATCATCCCAAACAATAATTCCAAAAGATGAATTAATTCAAGCTATCAAATCTCAATCAACATTTAATATTCAATCTGAAATATCCAAGTTGAAGATAGCAATTCCCCTAACTAAATTGGCTAAAAATGACTTGTATAGATCTATTATTACTGAAACATTGAATGTAAATGAAAATGATGATACAATTAATATGAGTGATGATAGACCTAAATTAATCTTTAGTCCAAATGTAGATGGTAAGAATTTAGATGGGTCAGTACCTCCATTTTAGTTAAGTCTTACTATCCATGATCAGATATTACACAATGCAATGCTAGACACTGGAGCTCCCCATATTCTAATGCCCAAAGCAATAATGAAAACCCTGAGTCTAGACATAACCTAGCCATATAAATACTTTTTATCATTTTATTCATCTAAAGTCCAATGCATAGGATTGATTAAAGATTTGTGTTTCAATTTGGTCCAATAGCCTGGTAAAAGAATGATCATGGATGTTGTGGTAGCTGATATCCCGCCAAAATATGATATGCTTCTTTCTTGCTCATGGGGAGAAAAGTTGTAGGGTTATCTACAAATTGACATGAGTTATGCCACAATCTTGGTATTTGGACATCCAAAAAAGCTTTACAGAGAAACCTTAATGAATTTTATGATCAGCAATGCCAAAAGACCTACCAATTACCCAATCTATTCAACTCCTACTGATCTTGATTCTTTTATTCTTTGTAACTCTGACCATAATAATATCCAAAATGAAATCACTGATATAATGCCTAAAATAATGGAGGATTACATTGGTCATGAAGCTTTATGGCATTTAGATTTTGTTGGTTCTGTAAATAAATCAAGAGCTGGAGCTAGTGTATGGATCACCAACATTGAAACTAGCCATTCCCAAGGGCACGCCTTTAGATTGAATTTCAAATGCACCAATAACATGGCTGAATATGAGGATTTAATATTAGGACTCCAAATTATTAGAAAATTGGGAGGTCAAAGATACAGGGACACAACAACAGATTTGGTTGATGATTTGTTAGAATGCAAGTTTGCCATTATTCCTAGAAAACAGAACTTACAAGCTCATTGTTTAGTAACCTTTTCCAGCACCTGTAATCTTCCATTTTCACCAATACAAAAATACACTACTAAAATCAAACACAAGCCTATTCTTTGAGACAATGTAAAATACTGGCAAATTTTCTCGGAAGATGAACAGATCTATCACTTTTTGAACAACAAGGAAGAATTTCAAAACTATAAAGTAGACACTGATGATAATTTAGATTTAGAAGGTAATATACATTATAATTTTAATTGTGAAATAAATAGTGTAGATGTACATAAATATAAAAATCCAACTGTTTTTACTCAATCAAACATCGATGATTTTGGAAAAAATAGACATAGAGGAAATAATGGAAGATGAACCAGATTTGATAGATTTAAAACATAACATTTTACCTAGAGGTTTGACTCCCTTAGAAGACTTGTTTGATTCTAATGATGTGCCCAAAAGGCCAAAAATGGAACCAGTCAGGACTGATATTGAAGAATTTAACATAGGAACAAATGAAAAAACAAAAATGATTAAATTGCCAAAATCCTTACCATCAGAAGAAAAGGTTATATATATAGAAATTTTGAAAGAATATCAAGATGTCTTTGCATGCAGTTACGAAGATCTAAAAACTTACAACAAAGACCTAATTCAACATAAGATTCCTTTGAAACAAAATCAAAAACCTTTTCAACAAAAATTAAGAAGGATTAATACAATTTTGTTAGCTTTAATCGAAAAAGAGGTTAAAATAATGTTTGATGCACAAATTATTGCACCAGTCAGGTATCCTGATTGGATTTACAACTTAGTGCCCACCAGAAATAAAACAGGAGAAATTCGATTATGTATAGACTTTAGAAATCTCAATAAAGTGTCTTTGAAAGACAATTACCCCTTGCCTAAAATGGACCATATGTTGCAGAGGGTTGCAGGTTCTTCAAGGATTTCTTTACTAGATGGTTTCTCTGGTTATAATCAAATTATAGTTCATGAATATGATCAAACTAAAACCGCATTTACCACTCCTTGGGGCACTTTCATGTATGTGAAAATGCCTTTTGGACTAAAAAATGCCGGAGCTACATTTCAGAGAGCCATGGATATTGCCTTCGCTAAGGAAATCCATGAATTTTTAGTTATCTATCTTGATGATATTACTGTCTTTTCAAAAACAAATGATGAACACTTGGATCACCTAAGACAAGTCTTTATCAAGTGTAGAAAATATGGTATATCCTTAAATCCTAAAAAGACTCTTTTTGGACTAGAAGAAGGGAAATTGTTAGGACACATCATCTCGAAGGAAGGCATTAGAATAGACCCTGCAAGAATTGAAGCTATTTTAAACCTTCAACCACCAAGGAACATAAAATAACTTCAAGCATTCTTGGGTAAAATCAATTTTTTGAGAAGATTTATCTCTAACCTAGCTGAAATCATAAAAGAACTCAACAATATGCTTAAAAAGGACTCTGCAATAAAATGGACTATCAAAGCCAAAAAATCTTTTGAATCCATAAAACAGGCCTTGACAAAGGCACCAGTCCTAATCAGCCCATATTATACAAAATATTTAATAATCTTTTCATTTGCCTCAGAACATACCATAGCCACAGTTCTACTGCAGAAAAACAATCAAGGTTTTGAACAACCAATTGAATTTTTTAGTAAATCCCTTAGAGATGTGCCTCTAAAGTACAATATAATGGAAAAACAAGCTTTAGCCTTGGTTAAAGCCCTAAAGGATTTCAGAGTTTACATACTCCATTCCCATATCATTGCATATATCCCCAATGCTGTAGTCAAAGATATTTTAATGCAAGAAGGATCTTATGGTAGGAGAGGAAAGTGGATTGCCACTATCCTTGAGTATGATATGGAAATTAAACCAACAAATCTCATTAAAGGATAGGGTTTGGAAATATTGATGGCTGAATCTAATTATAATGCTTTAGATATAAATTTCATTGCACAAATAGACGACCAGGCGGAGATGGCGACTCCATTGATCAGTGAGGCCTTGATCCAGATTTATGCAGGAACGCAATAGAATACAGAAATAACCATACACATAGAGATGCAGCAGAAATGATGCATCATTTCATTAATATTAAATAACAGAAATATGCTTACAGACATAATGGAAATAAAATAGCTAGGGTGCTGGTAGCGAATCTCTGAGAAGAGATGTGGTGGCTACAGACCTCCGAACTGTGCTAAAATGAGGCTCGAGGGCCTATTTATTATGGATAAATAATAGAGATCTCTAAACTTCCAAAAACCTAACCCTAGGAGATGAAGCACCAAAACTATGGGCCCCGTTTGGGTAAATTGGTGTTTCAACTTCCCAGGGACGTAACTTCGGCATACTATCTTCGTTTGACGCACATGATACATCATTAGAAAGATCTATCTGAGGACTAAAAATTTCACCATGAATATTGATTCCAAAAAAAATTCATATTCGCAAGAGGAATGATGCCCAAAAAACGACGTTTAGGGCCTCAAAACGGCTCTGAAGGTTCAAGACCCGAAAAACTGCTAAAAATAGTAAGTTGCGCCGAAACTGAAAAACTGAAAGAGACAATGGTGGGGTCCCAAGTGGAATAGGAAGGTGACCACCAATATCCACCTGGATCATTAAGGCCCAAAAACGGCTCCGAGAGTGCAGGACCCGAAAACCTGCTAAAAATAGTAAGTGGTGTTGAATGCGAAAAGTTGCAAGAATTGACGGTGTGGGTCCGAATGGATTAAGTGGGTGGCCATCGATATCCACTTGGATCAGGCCTATCTAGACTCACCATGGTACTCTGATATTGTCTTTGTACTCACACATTTACAAGCTCCTCCTGGGTTAACTAAAACCAAATCCAGATTCATCAAACAAAAAGTAATGAGGTTTTGTATATTAAATAATGAATCTTATTGGAAAGAAAGTAGTGGGATTTTACTAAATTGTTTATTGAAATTAGAGGCTGACAAAATTCTTGAGGAATTTCATGTAGGTGACTGTGGAGGCCACCTATATTGGAAGAGTACATTAGACAAAATACTGAGAGTTGGTTTCTACTGGCCAACTTTATTTTTTGACCTCAAAAAATTTGTTACCTCCTGTCACAAATGCCAAATTTTTGAAGGGAAAAAGGAACTATTTCCCTTGCCTCTTAAGCCTATATCTACTGAAAATCCATTTCAACAATGGGGTTTAGACTTCATTAATGAAATTCACCCACCATCCTCAGGCCAACATAAATGGATTTTAACTACTACAATTTATTTTACTAAGTGGATAGAAGCTGTTCCCACTAGGCAAGCCACTGATTCAGTTATAATCTCATTTATAGAAAGTAATATTTTGTCAATATTTGGATGCCCACATAATATTATTACTAACAATGCACCTGCATTCAAATCCAAGAAAATGATTTCTTTCTGTCACAAATACCATATTACCTTGGGACATTCTACTGCTTATTATCCCCAGGGTAATGGTTTATCTGAATCTTCAAACAAAAGCTTAATAAATATCATCAAAAAATTAATTCAAGAAAACAAAAAGACCTAGAACAAAAAGCTAGTTTATGCCTTATGGGCTGATAGACTTACCACAAAGAAGTCTATTGGAACTTCACCTTATCAGATTGTCTATGTAATGGATGCAATTTTCCTCTCTTCCTTGGGTGTACTAGTCATGAATATCATTCAGGAATCACAGGTGGAAACAAATGATATTCAACGAAGAATTAATGAAACCATACATCTCCAACAGACAAGGGAAGAAGTTGATGAAAGATCACAAGTTTTACATGATAAAATTAAAAATATTTTTGACAAAAGGATTAAAGAAGATGATTTTTTCATTGGAGATCAAGTTTTGAGATGGGATTCAAGAAGAGAGGAAAAAGGTAAACATGGAAAGTTTGACTTTCTATGGCAAGGACCTTATGTGATATATGGTTACAGAGGTAACAATTATTTTTTCATCAGGAATTTGGATGGAACTGAACTTCAAGAAGGACTAGTGAATGGTAGGATGTTGAAACACTACTATTCTTTTGAATCAATCACCAATTAGATTCATTGAATTTTATCATTGTAAATATTCATTGCAAGTGTGTATATTGGATTGAAGATTTTATCTACAAATTTGAAGCCCGAAGAGAAGGCCCTAAGCTTTGCATTATAAAATATCATAAGTATGAATTGTTGCAGAAATCAAAAGACAATCACAGGATCACCAAGGTTAAAAGTTGGAGGCTACCGATCTCAAAGTTCCTGAAATTCCACCAGGAAATTCCATCCCCAAGTGAAGCCGATGTTAGTAACCTATAAATATAGGATTCATAATTTTGACTTGACTGATGGTAGTCTTGTAAATATGTACAAAATTTCCTTTTTGCAAGTTATTTTCCCATATTTTGTAAAAAAATAAAAAATCAAAAAGAGGGTAAAAATTCCTATAAGAAAAATCAAAGGACTTAGAAAAAATAATACACCCCAAAAGAAAAAATATGAATAAAACATGAAAGTGTGCAAGTCTAAATGCCACTAATTTTACTTTTTGCAGTTGATTATGGCAGAGTGTCAATAAATTCCATAATCTAGGATGAGTTGAACAATTTAATCTTGACTTATCATGTTTCAATTTTACTTGTTTTAGATAGAGAATAAAGAGTTTTTAGACAGTTTAATCCTAACAATTCAGTAGTTAGGTAGAGAATAAAAGAATTCAACAGTTTAATCTGGATTCTTGGATGAAATAAGTTCAGAATTAGATAGTATTACTGCTTTCAAAAAAGAAATAAATGTTGCAAGGTTGCTAGCTCAAATGCACCTGATTAAAATAGAAGAAAAAAATGTTAGAAGATATGACTGGGTAGGTAGAAGAAAGCAAGAAATCCATTGTAAATATTTTTCACCAGATTACAAATAGATACTTTCCCTTCCCCATAGCTATTTAACATTCTAGACTATCAGTCAGAGAGGCTCACGACATTTCCTTGACTTCTGTTGGGACCAGACCCAAGGCTAAATGACTGTTTAGTTAAAAGTGTTATGTTTCTATATTAATCAGAGAAATCACATAATTTTCCACGCATGCATTCAATACCATGAAAAATCATAAGTAAAGACCTCATTTTTACATAATGATGCTTAAAACCCTCATTTTATTAACTCTCTATAGAAAATCCTAGTCCTATTAATATAACTCATTTCTATTTAATTATCCCAAAAAACCCCTTATTATATGTTTTTTTATGTCAAAGATATTACTCACATGTTGAAATCACATCCCGAAATTATCCCTTTGAGATAAAACTACCAATAAACAATTATCCTGCCCCCTATAGTTATTAAGCTTATTTGGCTTAAATGACTATATAATAAAAATACTAATGAAACTTTTGGAGATACATAGTATATTTGATAAATAAACATCCTTCCAATCCTTGTTCTAAATATTGGTTTAAACCAAGGTTTAAAACATGAAGTCTTTATATGTCACCATACCACATATACTTACCTTTTCTGCATAAGAAATAACCCACCCCATCCACTGTAACCTTATGTATAAACATGGTTTATATATAATCCATCATTCAATTAAAAGGGCCCCGCGTTCATTTATAACCGTCCGATCCGCAAACTCTTTTTAATCAAACGGTTCGTACTAAGCGCGATTACCTGGTCTCATATCTCACCATTCCATATCGCATTGAATTATGATCATCGATCTCTGCTATAAAAATCAACGGCCCATATTAAAAGCCCGGTCCCACCTTACCTTTTCCCCGCAGCTTTCGGAGACATCCTGACCGTTCACTTCATCCATCCCGATCCAACGTTGCGGATCTCATATCACGCGCCAAAAGTAAACTAGTGTATTTTGCAAAAATTTAGGCGATAAAAGTTGTTTCACTATACTGCCATCTACTATGTGTCCAATTTTAATTGGATCTCATTACAAAAGTGAAAAAAATCTTACTACCTAAGAGTAGCGCGATAACCACTGATGGTTTTCGCATTCAAAATGAAAACTGCTCCCGCCATTGACTGCGACCTGCCATTAATGCATTGCTTCTTAATAAAAGTAAAGGTTTAAAACATATTTTTTCACTATTCTTCATATTGTTTCTCCCCTCACCCATTGAAAAAATATGATCAGATCCCAGTTCAAAACCTTTGCTATTTAATTCCCCCCCCTGAAGCAGATTTCACCACAGAATTTCGCCATAGAAACCACTGTGACCAGTTTGAAGAATGATACCACCTGCAAACACTCCTCGACCACCACAATACCTGCAAAAGGTATTTCTATGTGTTCTAAAAAATAACCAATTTATACATTCAAAGAGCAAAATTAAACCTATGTACGTGTTTTATCGAACAAAATTAGTAATTGCAAAATCTGAAAATACCCAAACCTTGATTAAACAGGGCGAACCTGGCAAAATTTTCTCAGAATTTGCCATTTCCTCCAAACTCAGTTTTTAAATGTTTCTGGTCATCCAAAGGAAATTTCCACGGTTCAACTTGATTTAATTTACACTAAGAGCCATTGAGTCCTTTTTTCAGTCCTTTGAACCTTGAAAACCTGTGTTTTCATCCAAAAACCCTTGCCCAAATTTCTCCCAGATCCGCTCAATTGGCCCCTGTTTTCAAAATTAACAAATAAAACAGTCTAATCTTGCTTAGTTTTCCAAAAAATGACAAGAAAATAGATTACCCCTAAGACTGGAGGTCCTAAAGCCTAGAAATTTGCCTCAAGTAAGCTTCCACTCCCTGAATCTGTTAAGATAAATAAGCCTACCCCAACCCTAACAACAGATTCTACTGAAGTGGTTAGACCTTTACAACCACCTGTTACTTTTGAAGGGACCAGTTCCTTAATTTATTTAGACTACAAAATTACTCATGCTATATTAGTGTTTGATCTACTTGAAGTGCATAACTGGTGTCATCAGAAATTTGTGAATAAAGTTGAAAATGATATATCTTTATGGGATTCAATCTTGCCTAAATATGTGGTCCCAATCACTCATTCAGCTAAAGACTTGATTAGACTATGCCATTTACACTATGTCCTTGACCAGAGATGTATTGTAAACAAAGATAAAGAGGTCTTGTTTTCTATAATTGCAGAATCCATTAATGAGATGCTCCAACTGAACCATGATCCAAGAGTAGTCTCATTATCCATTGAAGATTTAACTCAGTTATACCTAGACTTGGATTTCACTAGGAAATTTATGATTATGAAAAATTTCATGCCTACTCATGTTGATTTCCCAAAAGTAAATCCACCCTATTCCACATCTGAGTTTCTTGAATCTTCTAGACAAATAATCTCTATGCTTTCCTTCATACTAGGTTACTCTAATGATGAGTTCAATGATGCATCAATTATAGGTTTCCTTTCTACTTTATCGCCAGGACAACCTCCTGCGACAATATTTAACTTTGCTAGATTCATTGCTGACAATATGCACTATCATTTGACCAAATTTTCTGAGGAAGGAGTGTTTAAATATTCATCCTATCTATTTCACCTCTTCCTATTTTTCCAAGCAGAACAGTTCCCAATTGCATTGCAGAAGATGGATGTTGAAGGTAAACCTCTTTCAGTGGTAGTTTGGACTTCATTACTCAGAAAAGATGGAAATGAATTCAGCTACAAGGACTTCACAGATTTTTTTATCAGACCAGCCATGAGTTTATTGAACAAGACAGAGCAACCAAGGGTTAATGAGGAAATAAAAGGAATTATACAGTTATCTAAACACTGCAAATTAGGTGATTGGTACCTATATGAAAATCACACAGAACTAAGGATGTTTGGAGAAAATGCCCAAATTTTTAACTATCAGGGTTTTTTCTTTGGAGTACTTGAGGCAAATTCTGAATGCAGATGCAGTGAATTTTATGGCTTCCAAAAAGAAGACACAGTTTAAACTCAAAAATAAAATAGGTCCCTTCATAGTAAATAACAGGGATGCCTTGAAAGAAATAGTCAACAAATTATCAGAATTCAACTTCCAAGAAATATTTTATTGGAACTATGATCCACAAGGCATTCTAAGTAACATAAGGATCAAGTGAAAATTAACATCATTCATACATGAGTCCAAACCATAAGCTGAGAAATTTGAAAATCAATTGGAATGGATGGAAAATACATTGATTGATCCTACTGACCATACAAAGAAGTTGAAACAGACAGATAATTCACAGGCAATAACTGTCACTGACAAGACAGAAGCTTCAAATAAAAGGACCAGGAATGAAGAAGGCTATACAACAGAGACTATTGTAGAAAATAAATTCAAATTATTTACAGCAAAAGGGCGAAAATGACTGATGCTGAGAAAGACAAGGCTATTGAAATCAATGATATATATGATCAGTGGTTATATAATGATGAAGCCAATATAATTGTGAATAAGACTCTAGCAGAAATTCAGAAAGATCAGATTTCAACACAGGAATAGGACCGAGAAATAGTGGAAATGCAGGTAAATTCAGATGCTCGATCCTCTTCCAAAGCAGCAGAAGAGACAGATTCTGACATTCAAAAGAAATACAAACCAATCAGAGAAAGAAATGAGGAGATTAAAAATGAATTTTATTCTCAATTCCTCAAAGAAAATCCAGGAAACAAAGACAGGTTGCTGACTGCTTTTGATTACTCTACCAATAAGATGATAATTTCATTTCTCAAACCCACAGTTACAGATCCAAAATCAATTGCAGATTATACTCAAACAGATGTGGAGGTTGACACTGATACAATACATGAATTGGATCAGATAGATTTCCACAGAAGTACCACTGAAATGATTTATTCAAAAGTGGTTAACAAAACTATGAGTGCTACTATGATACAAAATACTGTATCTAATTTAAAGAAGCAGATGAAATTAGACAAAGCATCATTACATGCTAAGAATTTAAGGATCAAATCCTTAGAATATTTGGTTATAGAAACTAGAGTGGAGCCCTCCAATATTGAGGTTGCTAAAGCACTCATAAAACAAAAGAATGAATATATTGTTGTCTTAAGAAAACAACTGAAACTTCCACAGAGTGAGCATCCACAAGCAAAGGATATTCTTCATCAGACAACAGAAAAGGATGAATTAATGCAATTAGTACTAAATATGACAGCTCAAATCATAGAAATGGAGAATCAAAGAGAGACTCTGATGAAAGAAAATGAAACAATAAAAAAGGCAAATGAGGTCTCCATTCCTATAGTCATCCCAATGGCAACTACTGTTGTTCCTTCTACACTGGCAGAGAATTTGGCACCAAAAGGAGTATTAACAATTGCAATGTCAATAACGTCTATAGATACCTCTTCCAATGGATCATCTACATCACAGGTACAGCAAGCAATAGGTACAACTGACATAGTTAAATCTATGGAAGAAATGTTCCTTAAGAACACTGAGATCAATAATTTAAAGAAAGCAAATAAAGATCTCGAATCCTCATACAAGAATGCTTTAATCACATCTAAGGGACATGAACATAGAGAAAACAAACTTCAAGAGAAGGTAAAAATGTTACAGCAACAGGTCAATCTAAGTGAACAAGTGTCATACATAAAAAATTATCTTTGGAATCACATAATTCAAGGCATACATCTACAGTGGCCTTCCATTCAAATCATTTATGAATAGAGAGATTTACTCAAGGCAGCACAAGTAGAAATTCAACAAACAAAAGAGGAGCTTTCCAATAAGCCATCTCAAGCTTTACATCTTATTACGTTTCTAAACAGTAAAAATAGAGAAGAGCTTGAAGAACTAAAAATTTAGGATAGGGCTGAAACCATACTACAAATCAAAAAAGGTCCTAAATAAAAGAAATATAATGAACAGTTTGGAGGAAAGATGTAAAGACATGAACTTTTCAATAACAAATTTATTAGTGAAATACACAATATTAACACAAGCAGGCCTTCCAGACATTCATGGCTTCAATGAAAAATTAATGGTTTAGACAGATTATGACAAAAATATCAGAGCATATGCGAAAGAACAGGTAAACAAGCCTCTGCCACAAGGTTCCCCAACTGGAAAAGTTATCTTAGAGTACTTTGAGAACTTTTTTTTTCTACAAAATGAAATTAAACACATCTTCATTGTCAAGCCAAACTTTGCAAAGTACACGGAGGTTGATGAAAGCTACAGAAAACTGAAAGCCTGAAGATACCAAGTGATCAAGAATGGAAGGAATTCACTGATTTTCTATAACATCATGCAAATCGAGAAAAACAAGTGCAGTCAGGTTTTTCATCTTTAAAATTATCAAAGGGTAAAATTTGCAGTGAAATTGTATCAGGTGAAAAAGTAGAGTCAAAGAGTATCTGGGAATAAAACATTCAAAACAGTCTTTACTGTTGTAATTCTTCATTTTACAGTAGTAAAGTAATAAAAGTGGCAACGTGAAAGAGTATCAGAGGTAAAGCACAGGTTAAGGAATGTAAATTAGAAATATTTTCATCCAAGCTATCTTCTAATAAGATATTGTTTCCAAGTGCCAGCAAGCATCTACAACAAAGCAACAAATCAATTTTGATAAGATAAATCAGTTCTATTTTTTCTTGATAAGAGGACAGCTTGCCAATTTGTTTTGCAACTATCCCTCTTTTTATGTAATAATCTTTATTTATTCCTAGAGATATTCCTACATGTGTCTCGGATATTTTTTAATAATTTTATGCAAATACTTCAATCTTTGAAGTATTTTGGGTGGAATAAAATTTGTCAAGACTACTATAGAAATTTTACTGAATACATTGGAATTTGTGTGAGTCTATTTGTAAAGAAGTAGACTGGAAATAAGTCAAAAAGACATCATAACTCAGGATTCTTGTGTTGATCAGATAAGTCAACTATTTTTTTTTTTTCACTGTTTATCTTTCTAAAAGTTCCATACATACATTTACATGTTTTCTATCTTAAATGATTGACTAGGAAAGTTTATACATGATTAGTATCAAAATCTCCCTTTTTTTTACTAGTTATTCATTGATATGTTTTCTGCTAATATTCGGACTTAAGAATCCTTAACTGCTCTTAGTCCCTTTTGACCTCTTTCTTTCATCTTCTTCTCTATAACTTATGGATCCTTCATTGCCCTTTTGTTCAGATCTTGTCATTTCATCAAAAAGCCTATTTCCAAACCCTTTGAAGGTCATCTACCCTACCCTTAGTACATTTACTCTTTTGACTTTATTTCCTAGCTTTTCTTGCCAAGAAATTTGACTCCATAGCCCAATGGTCTGGTAGATCCCTCTATGGTTTACCTTGAAGTACCTTTTATTCCCACCAAACTTTCAAACCAAAACAATTTTCCAATCATACCTAGCCTAAAATTTAATCCAAAACAAAGTTAAATCATAAGGAGAGATCCCTCTCCGGAATTTAGGAAGGCTAGATCCTAAAATCCAAAATAGGTTCTTGGTTACCCCTAGTTTTCTTTAACTATAAATCAAAATCCCACGACCTAAGAAATTACTAGGGTGATAACACAACCTATTCCCATTATTTATGAAAATACAAATGCAATAAGCATGTTAAAGAATCCATTTTTTCACTCCAAGACAAAGAATATTCCAATTAAGTATCATATATTGAGAGAGTGGGTTGCAAATCCTATTGTGAAACTTCACTATGTCCTACAAAATAACAAGTTTTTGATATGCTCACGAAGCCCATTCCTAGTGAAAAATTTGTTTATTTGAGCCAAATAACGGGAGTTGTTCCTCTCGCCTCCCTACAGTGGCTCTTCATTCAAGAAAAAGAAATGCAACTATTATACCTTCAACATATCAACATAAATTTTCGAGTTCCACAGATTCAACATGGTAGAGAAATATTTTTGATAGGAAGAGTATGGTTATAGGAGGAGCATGTTGGTGTCTTTTCCATTGATGTCAAAAGGGAAGGGAGAATAGTAATCAAACAAAAAAAAAGGGGGGGGAGAGATACATATTGATCAAATAATGGAGTAATAAATGGTGAATATTAAGCAACAAAAACAACAACAACATCAAAAGACAAATAAAAAAGAATAAGAGTGGTGCATCTCAAGAGGAGCAACACGCAAAAGAGATAATCAAGTTTGCAAGGATGTTTTGTTTTCTCTCGGTTTTGACATCAATTAAAAAGAGGGATAATGTTGGAAATATGTTTCCATCAATGGAAATATGGTGATGGAAAGAGACTGTCCATTGATTTCAATAAGTGGCACTAGTGTCAAACAAGACCTCAAGGGATCCAATTCAAAGAAGAAGTATAAAGTAGCAACATGGATGAGAGTGGTGCCAAAATTTTAGAGCTAGTTTTGGTGAAGAATATTCCCTCAAACACAATTAAAACTCACCCAGATGGAAATATCTCGGAAAGATCTTTCCAATGGTATGAGGAAGTCTAAAAATGGACTTCTAGATCAAAAGAGAGAGCCAATCAAAGTATGGTGACCTCAAGTCAAAGATAACAGAGATAAGGGGTGGTTGAACAAGCTTTAGTGCATAGCCAAACCTGGAATCAATGCAAAAATAGACAGTAAAGTTGGCGGAGCTTCTAGACATAGCTCCGGGCTTACATGGATGGACATCGCAACAATGGGAATCATTCTCATTGGTGCAGGTGGAGCCCACTTCACACTGTGCCCCAACGGATGAACCCCAACAGTTTTTATATAGATTTCTCAAACAGTTGAGAGGGATGATGCCAAATGGTGATACCATCTAACAAACTACCCCGATGGGTGCACCTCGAAGTATTTCAAAGAGTGCACAAAGAGGAGGAGTCGGGAGGTGGGTGTTGGGACATAAAAATAGAGCATCATACAATGGGAAGTGAGCGAAGGCCCCACAGAGACAACAAAACCTGCTAAGGGCTTGGCCAAAGGTATATCCTAGGAGTATAATAAAAATATATTGTAGTGGAGCACTGACCCAATGTAAAACAAAGGGAAATTGCTTAAAATCATTTGCAAAAAATTCCTTGGGACCCTCTTTCTCTCCTATGAAAAGACACATGGTGGCATATTATTGTCTCTCAAATATGAAATTCACGATGAGATCAATGGTGATGTGGTCCAATAGGGGATGGACACATGGTAGCTAGATTCAAAATTTTTGGGAAGTCAAATGGCTCATATCCGAGTGACACATATCACCACTTCAAAGGTTCCATGTGTCCTTTGTGATGTTAGAGTGACCTCATCCCACTAATTGAAGCCCAAAGGGTTTTTAATAGAGCACAAATCAAAAGTGTCAGGATGTGGAATCTATTACATGTCAGCATTAACACATTGGAAAAGACAACAAATTAACTAAAGGTCAGGAGGATCCCCAAGGAAAACTAAGCCTGCAAGGCCTACCCTGAGAGGAAATTGCCAAGACACATTATACATACAACAATGCAATGACATCCATTCAAAATGCATTGGGGAAGTCCCCATGGGACACACCGACTTGGCGGATGACCTCGACAGTTTTTTATCTGCATAAATGGAATGCTCTATAATAGAGGGGCTATAGGCTAAGCCCTGGCCTTTGTTTATTTATTGTATAAATAGAGCAAGGACATAGGAAGCTTATAAAGGAATTTGGCCTGCGAAGGGCTTAAACAGGCTTAGTGCCCAAGAGCCTATTGAATGGTCATGGAGACTTGGTTCTATGGGAGAATATTGTTAAAGGTCTTGAGAAAAATGAGCTTAAGAAAAAAATAGGTGGATCTATCGGTTTGGCAACAATTTTGGGAGTTAAAGCCAAAGTTAATTGCAGATAAAAATAGAAGAGGGACTGCTAAAACCTATAAAAGGTGAGAATTTCCAAAATTAGTGAAATAACTCAGTTTAACTTGCAGAAAAATATTTTTGAAGGTTTAGAAGTTGGTGAACATAGTTCGAGAACCAAAATAAATAGGAAAAAGGTAAAAAATATAAGAATTCATCCAACTATTAAATAAAAGAAAAGAAGTCAAAAATATCAATCCAAAATTTTTATATAAGTAGGCTTGAGAAAACTGGTTGGTAGAGATGAACAAAGAAGATATCTGAGTTCTATGAGCAAGTTGTGTTGAATATGTTGGTGTTTAATCAATAATTATATATTTCAGAATGTATTGGTGATTGAAGAAATTGTTTAATTTTGAGGGAAGAATTGAAGTCAGTGTTTCTAGTGTGAAAATGGATGAAAGATGAATCAATGAGTGTCAAGAAAGTTGTAGCTTGTAAAATACAGGGTTGGTGCTCCTTCCAATGGGTGTTGGTAAAATGTTGGAGTTGTAGCACCATTCAGTTGTAGCTAAAAAATCAGGGAGTTGTAGCTTCCTGCAGGCTATAGCCAGATAATTGTAACAACATGTTGTATTTTCCTTTGAGAAACAATTAAAAAGTAGTTTTTTATAAGTTTTTTGTTCTTTGTGTGTTCTATTGATTTATGATATTATTTTTATTCATGCTTATTAAATTAATTATTTAAATTACTCTATGGTTTCCTATTATTCTTACACAAAGAGAAAGAAAATTTTAAAGTGGTAAAAAAAATTTCCTACAATACTGATTCACCCCCCCCCTGCCTCTTAGTAATGTCCTGGTTTTCAACAATGTTATTATATCTATAAGTCCTGGAAGTAGGCACAATTTCATGAATGTTAACCTGGAAAACATATTTTAAATTATCATAAAGCTTATTCAAATCTCACAAGTTAAAGATGAGAATTTTCAAATTTTTGAAGATTACCATGGATAAATATGTGTTGCATTCAGATTTTCATGTTATAGTTTGGATGATGTGGATTTTTTTTGTAATATTCTTCAATTGAATCAATTGATACTATTAATTTTAATATGAAAAAATAACTTTTTGAAACTTTAATTCAAGAAAAATAAAATCACATTGCAATATGTTTCTCTCACTAAACATGAAGGGACAAAGTGGCACCTAAACAAGTCCTTGTAGGGAAACTAATTGCAATAGCTACTAAACACATATTGACACATCAAATGAACAGTCCATATTTTAATTACAAGAATAAAATATAAAAGCACATGTAGAAAATCATCATCAACGACATAAAAAGGAAGAAAAATTTGAACTAAATGACTCAAAGGAACCCTGTATTCAAGAGACTAAGCAAGAGGATAACCGATCATGATCAATGAAATGTTATGAGCATCAGTGAACTTATGGAGCAACATGAAACAAGGAATAACTAGAAATCACACCATATGTTGCAAAGGAAACGTTGTAAAGCATAAATTCGAGAAGCATTGTGACACATAAGAAATCATTGAAGATGTAAATTAGTTAAAAAATGTCATTCAAGGTATAGAAAATCACTTACATTATGCCAAATTTATAGATTCTATAACCTTTCCAACATATATCTCATATTAATATTCAAATATGGTATTTCAAGATCCAATAGCAAATATCTGATAGAGTTGAAAAAATAAAAGTAACACATGACATCAGATAGGCTAAATAAAATAATATTAATTCATGAACAATATGATGGTTATCTTTCCAAATATAAATTTTCATCACAACCTCAAAAATTTTAGACATCATCACATATTAGATGAAAATGAGCCAAACATCAGCTTCCAATTATTCATAACTTTTGGTGTAAATTATACAACTTCGATGGGAAAATCTAATGTAGTGCATTTGATGATGTTTAATATCTCCAATGTTTCCTCAGAGAACATTATCTAGGAAATTGGAAAGAAACATTTTGAATTGAACTTTCACTAACAACAGAGCATTTTAGTATTTTTCATTGGCGCATCAATAGTATGGTGTTTACATCTCATGGTGGCCATAATTCTAATATGTAGTATAACTTCTTGATATCATCGATTTTTATTAACAATTGCAACAAACTATTGTAACACTTTGTAGGGTGATGAACCCTCTACATGGTTAAAGACATTGAGTATTTATAAAATCCAATAAACCACCAACCACCTATAACTTGACCACCTCAAAAATACCTAAGAAAAATAATTAAAAAAAAAACTAATAACAATGAAATACTCCTAAGGCCCAGTGAAGTAATACAATGTGTAGAATGTGCATTTGAAACAAGACTGGGGGTGGTAAACTTGCAATCCTAATGTACCCTCTCTACAATGATTCTTTCTACAATTTATAAATACACATAAATACCTATACAAGAACTACTATTCAATAAAACTAGACCATTTTAACCAAAGTGGATGATGCAATTTATTTGTCTCTCTATCTCAACACCCTAAACATCTCTCTCTCTCTCTCTCTCTCTCTCTCTCTCTTTCTTTGCCTCTCTCCCCCCTCCATCTATATTCCTATCTCCCATTTTCCCTCCTTGTCACCACAAAAAAATATACTCTCTCTCTCCATATCTATCTTTCTTCCTCACTCCCTCTCTTTGCCTCGCTCTTCTTCCCTTTCACCCCCCTCCATATATATCTCTCTCTCCCCTTGTCTCTCCTTCTCACCCACAAAAAAATACTCTCTCCCTCTCTCTCTCTCTCTCTCTCTCTCTCTCAAGTCCCCTCTCTTTTCCTTCCTCTCTCTCCTTAATTCCATATTCATCTCTCCCTAATCACTCCCTCTCTCTCTACATATATCTGTCAGTGTATTTTTTCTACCCTCCCTCTATTTCCCCCTTCCAACTCCATCTCTCTCTCCCCCTCTATCTCTCCTCTCTCTCAAGTCCCATCTCTTTTAGTTCCTCTCTCTCCCTTTCTCTCCCACCTCCATCTATCTCCCGCCCCCCATCACATGATCTCTCTCTCTCTCTTCCCTCCAACTATGTCACTATCTCCCTTTCTCCACCCTATATATGTCTCCTTGTTTCTCTCTTCCCCTTCTTTCCCTATCACTATCCTCTCTTTTTCTCTCCCTTCCCTCGTCTCCTCTCTCCCTCATTCCATATATAACTCTCCCCCGTCACTCCCTCTCTCTCTCCACCTCTATCTCTCAATTTATTTGTTGTTCCATCCCTCTCTTTCCCCTTTCCAACTCCATCTCTCTCTCCCCACTCTCTCTCCTCTATCTCAAGTCCCATATTTTCTTTCCTCTCTCCCCATTTTCTCTCCCACCTCCCTCATGCACACTCTGTCACTATCTCCCTCTCTCTCTCTCCTTCTCTCTCTCCCCCTCAAATTTCACATTTGTATATAGAAAAGTATTCTCATTTTCCATTTATTAAAACCTAGATTTAATATCTATGGGAATATTTTCAGTAGTGGCGAGGATGGTGAGTTTAGATATACCTCAAAAGTAATTATAAATTTTTTCTCTTAGATTTAATTAAAAAATGTTATTAAATTAAATTAAAATAAAATATTTTTAAAATATTTTGATTTTAAAATAAGTATGTCGTATTGATAACCCAATGGCTATGGTATTGAGCCATGGTATTGTAACATAATAATTAAAAGCATAGATCCATAACAAATTATAACACAATAATTAAAAGCATCGATCCATAACATAATTATCAAAAGCCTAGATGGCCCATGGTATTGATAAAACATGGTATTAGCCCATCGTATTATGACTTTTCTCTTCTCTCTTTCCCTCCCTCCATCTCTCTATATTTCTCTTGTGGGTATTGGCCCATGGTATTGTAAAAAAATCTATTAAGAAGTTAATAATATCCATGGTAAAAATTCATGATTAAAAGTCTTCTTATATTGTAAATATTATTTTTTTATTGTAAATTTAAAGATGGTTATTAAATCATTATTTTAATTTATATTTTTTTTAAGTAATAACATTTTAACTTCAAATTCACCAAAACCTAAATTCAATCTAACTTATTAAAAAGAAAAAAAAAACTAACATTATAAAAAACATATATAAAATTATTTACTTGTGGATCTAATGGCCTAAAACATTTCAATCGTCTAACATTTGATCCAATGGCTCATACATGGACATAGTGGCATCTAGGGGAGTTTCTCTTGTGGGTAATAGCCCATGGTATTGTAAAAAAATCTATTTAGATGTTAATACTAGCAATTGCATCACATTTTGCAAAGGAAACGCCGTAAGGTTGTGGTATAGGAAAGAAAAACATATAAGAAAGAAGAGGTAGTAGGAAATTTCAATGACCAATATTCCACTTCTTTGGAACTTTTCACCTCAGTTAAAATAACAAACATCATGAAGACCCAAAAGTAAGAAGAAAAAATCAAGAATCTAGCGACTTCTTTAAGGATCATAATTCAAGACTTTAGTGCTTTTTAAAGATCATTTATTTTCCAATCAAATAAAAAGAAACAATCAAATTTTGCAGTGACAAGAATGGGAACAAATTTTAAATGTAATAACTCCCTTCCCTAGTGATAGTACATTTTTGTTTTGGAATGAAATTATTTTCCCGATCTTTTAAATAATAGATTCCTCCCCAAGTGACCCTTTATAGATACCTTTTTTTTCAATTGATTGCAATAGGTAAGTGTCTTTTTTCTATTATTTTCGGAGTTGTTGAATTTAAGGGCAGAGGTAAAGAGACTACTAGACAAAAAATAACAGTGACTGAATGTCAAATAAAAATAACATTGAGGAATATCTTCTGATTTTCTCCTGTGGGCCTTCTTCAATTGATGAGGTAGTAGGAACTTTATCCTCCAGAATAAGCGATGGAAAATTATGTTGAGTGAACTACTACTCGGGTTATAATTCTAGCTTTCTCTTGTTTATGAATAAATTGCCTCTATATCACTATTGTCTATCTCTTTTTGAGCGCTTTCTTGAATCAGTCAGATAATGTAGCTCATATGGATTCCAAATCCATTTTCCTGTTTTTCTTCTTCCATATACTTTTGATTTAAATGAATGGAACAAGAGATAAGCTTCATGACATTTTCCAAATTCCAAGATTTTTCATTGCACTTCTCATGTGTATCAGGGAAAATAGATTCCATACATTCAACATTATGCCTTTTTAGAACTTTTTGTAAGGTTGGAAGCTTCTCTTCACCATATCTCCTTTAATTGTGTTTCTCTATCGATACCATTATGCAAGAAGGGTTGTGGTTTTTTTCATTACATAAAATGTACTTAAACCTGGTCACCTTTTTTAACATAACAATTGTTATTATTTTAAGTTTTAACTGCATAGCACTTAGTTAGAGGGCCATACATATAACAATATATTGTAGCGATACCACAATTTAACTAAGCACATTTCATGGGACAGATAATTTTTTCAATCGCAAAGATGTAAAGGTTAGGGAGACAAGCAATGGGCCATCGCTTTCGTAGACACCCCACATAATTCGAGAACATTCAATTTGGGTCAGTATATCTTGGTAAGCCCAAGCCCATCATTTTTCCATAGTTAGTGTTGGTGTTTTTCAACACATTTTTTTTGATGGACTAAGTGTGATGAATTGTAAATTCTAGTAGGTTGTTATCGGAATAATTTTCATAGTTATCTTAGATATTGAGATTATTTTCATAGTTATATTAGATATTGAGATTTGCCATTGTCATGAGTGGAAGAAAATGTCAGTAATAGAAAAATCTTATACCCATTTCATAGTTTAGTTAATTACAATGAAGTAAATACTTTTCTAAGATTCTCTTATTTTTTGAGATATACATATTCTAATAAAAGTCATTTAGTGTTTTTTTAAAGATGGAATTCATTTATAGATTTTAAAATAAAAATTAGTGAAAGTAACTTAGTGATTTTTCTAAAGACAGAATTCATTTATACCTTTAAAAATACAAATTAAAACCAATCAAAATTTTGATAGTAAAATTCTGATTTCTAAAAGCAGATCATAGAATAACCAAAAATGATAGGACAAAGTGCACTTTGATTTTATTTGCACAGAAGTAACATAAAATAGCAGAATAAGATGCAGTAAAGATACCTACAACTTATAAATTCTCGATATTCGACCTCATATGTGAAGGCATATTTATGCCAAAGAGTTGCACCAGAGGCTGATAGATATTTCCAAATGTTAAGTGCAATTTCCAATGATATATATATGATATATTTTTATTAAGGGTTAATAAAAAATTAGTGTAATTCGCTTTTAAATGTTAAGGTCATTAGAAAAGGAATAAATAATCCTACACTTCAACTCCTTAATCAGTCCCAAAACATTACAACACCTGCCAGTTTCTCGTTTATAATTTTTAAATCTATTTGTTTATATTTTTTGTTCGTGCGTTTTTAGAGTATTTTTATGCAACGACTCCAGCATTGTAGATATTCCGTCTACTGCGGAAGAGCAAGAGGTAGTCATGGTGTTGTAGCTATTGTGTTTACAAAGTTTTATTTCAACCCAAAAAACATGTTTCTGTTATTATTAAATTAAACGATAAAAAAGGATCCATTTTATAATTAAAAAGGGAAATAGATCAATAAATAAATCTTTCGATTTTCGGTTTGTTGTTCTCCAGATTTATGTTATGGATTCTCTTCTTGACAATGAAACAAGTTATTACAAATATGTTATTCAACTTTAAAATTATCATTCGGGTGTTAATTTGTAATCTGCATGTATGTCGTTGGCAATGCAACTGCTTGTTTTAAATATGAAGGACATATATAATAATATATGAAATAAAGCTATTTATTTTAAAATTTTATAATAAAAATTATATTCTTTCCAAAATTAAATTAATAATTAATAAACGATATTGGTTTATAAATATTAACCTAGTTTCAATTATAAATTTCCACAAATCAAACCAAACTTTTTATATATCCATCATATGTCATATGCTGCATGTACAATGTTGCTAATATACTTCAACACAAATTAAAGAGTTGCACCAGAGGCTGATAGATATTTCTAAATGTTAAGTGTGACTTCCAATGATATATATATATGATATATTTTTATTAAGGGTTAATCAAACATTAGTGCAATTCGTTTTTAAATGTTAACGCCTCCCAATTTCTCGTTTATAATTTTTAAAGCTATTTTTTTATAATTTTTGTTCGTGCATTTTTAGAATATTTTTATGAAATGACTCCAGCATTGTACATATTCTGTTTAATGTGGATGAGCAAGAGGTATTCATGGTGTTGTAGCTATTGTGTTTACAAAGTTTTATTCCAACCCAAAAAACATGCACTACAAGAAAAAAGCACATTAGTGAGGGGTGAAAATGGTCACCATAAGCTCATTGGTGAGCGTCAAAAGAGCCTTCGTCACCAAAAAATGAACGTCACCAAAGGTGGCATCGTCGAAAGTATAGGTGTTTTGATGACATTCAACGTCCGTCACCAATAATGATTTATAGTGATGAATAGTGATCGTCACCATTTCACATGAGCAATGGTGACGGACAATAGCTTCCGTCACCAAAAATTTGAACGTCACCAGAGGTGGCATCGCCAAAAGTATAGGTGTTGTGGTGACAGTCAAGGTCCATCACCAATAATGATTTATAGTGACGGATAGTGACCGTCACCATTTCATATGAGCAATGGTGACGGACAATAGCCTCCGTCACAAAAAAACTGAACATCACCAAAGGTGGTGTCACCGAAAGTATGTGTTATGGTGACATTCAAGGTCCATCATGAATATTCATTATAATGAAGGATAGTGACCGTCACCATTTCATATGAACAACAATGATTTTTTGTGATGGAACTTTCATGGCCATCACTATTGGTGCATATATATGGCGACATTCATTGACCATCACCATAAACGCATTGGTGACATCAAGGTCCATCACGAATAATGACTATAATGAAAAAAAATAACCCTCACCATTTCATATAAACAACAACGGTTTATGGTGATGGACCTTTAATGGTCGTCACTATTGATGCATATATATGGTGGCGTTCGTTGACCGTCACCATTTCATATTTTGGTGAGGGTTGAAAAATGTCACTATAAGCTCATTGGTGATGGTCAAAAGAGCATTCGTCACCAAAAACTAATCTTCGTCATTCACTATATATGAATATCAGGGCACGATGGAATTGAACCACCAACCTCCTGCTTGTAAAGCATGTGCTCTTCCATTGAGTTAGCACCCTTTAAAGAATTAGACTTTAAACTAGCAATTTCCCCTAAAGGTGCAAAGATACTCCAAAGGAATAAGAACCAGGAAAACCGAAAGAAATAAGTGTCCTTGCTCCTATTTTTATTCTACGACACTCTACAAATTATGATCTTGATCTATGACGTATTTGTGGCAGTTGTTCTAATTTAATAGTAAATGTTATATTAGATAAAATAAATGAATAACTGAGAGGCCTTACAGGCTAATTTTTAATCCTTACACCAAAATCTCTTAATATTCAAGTCTATGGAACAACTCGTTCAAAGTTCAAACTGAAGTAGATTTTAAATGGAAAGCCTAAAACTAGCTAAGTAGTTTACAAGTTAACATTTTGGATATAAATTTTGTTCATTTTATATGACAAGTTATTCCATAACCTTGAAACTAGTTTCTTAGCTAAAATACTTTCTTAAGTCAAAAATCACAAAGAAAGATAGTCATGGCAAGCAAAATTCTCTTGCCTTTTCTAATGAGGGTGCATGTAACTTGATAAAGGTTGAATGAGAGTATCAAACCATAAACAGTTTCACTAAAACATGGAAATGACAAAGTCTTGTTAAGAAACAAAGTTTTAGTTGAATATATGAAAAGCATCGAGATAATGATATAATTAAACTAAAAGTAACTGTAAAAAAATGAAATTTCCATCATATACCATCTGGTTTGGTTAGTTCTTCAGAAAGAGAAAGTGAAATTGCATGATCCAGCTCCTCATCTTGATTATGTAATGGACCATCCTGAACAAAAATGTCCACATACAATAATAAATGTTATTGTATTGGTAAGACTTTTGATATAATATATCAAAGCATCTACTATGTAGGAGAATAACTGGTATTTGAATTACTTCTCTACTCGCATGTACTACCTTTGGTAGTTGAATTACTTGGAAATAAAAATCCTTATTAGAAGATAATGAAAAGAAAAACAAAAGCCTTTGAATATTGATGGCCATCTTGATTTTATAGAGTTATAATTGAATACTAAAGGACTAGGAATGCTGCAACGAAATAGATGGATGGAGTGTAATAAAAAGAATTTGGATAATTTAGGTTGCACATATCTTTAAATGGAACCACTTTTTCCTTTTGCATTCCCAGTCTTTAATATGCAAATAAAATTTTCGATTCAACCAAAGAGCAAAATATTTTGAAGTCTTAGTTGCCTAAAATAGGGTAAGGACACAATTTGGAAACCGAGATGACTTTTGAAATGACCACTTTCAAAACCTTTAGAAACAGAGTAACGAGCACTTCCACACACAGGTCCAAAAGTCATGACTTAGGAGCATGAGCACACCTAATTCAGGGATGATTAAATATGAAATGAATTGGGCTGCAATTATACTTAATTAAACGTAAAGCAATGATTAAAATCTATATAAATGACTTAGAACTCAAACATGACAACTTTGGAATATGGTAGAATTTTGGCATAAAAACTTTGTTCATTATACATTCTATTTCGTTCAGTTTTGATGCTTTAATTAAAAATTAGGTGTTTTATTTGTTGGAGATAGAAATCCGTACATCTAGGTCAAACCATTAATGATGCCCATAATGAAGGGGCATGTAGCTCAGCAGTACAGCAGCACACTGGCCAAGGGAAAATCTGGGGTAAATCTTAGTATGTATAATTTTCAAGACGGGGATAGAGCTAATTTTGCTTGAAGTTAGGCAAGGGAACTTAGCCA
Organism: Pinus albicaulis; assembly: GCA_034641835.2. NCBI lineage: Eukaryota > Viridiplantae > Streptophyta > Pinopsida > Pinales > Pinaceae > Pinus > Pinus albicaulis. The sequence continues at coordinate 414,434,706 of CM076580.1, forward strand.
AAGTGTGCCCTGACGAGGGTGTTGGAAATATGAATATACACATCTATGCTAAACCCTTAAGGGTGTCCCTCATGAAGGGGCAAGTGGCTCAGTGTTAGAGAAATCCAACCAGCCAAGGACTTCAAAGTTTCAGAAATGTTTCAAGTAACAGACATTGTTAATTAGCCTATTATGCTAGACCAAATGGTGGAACACCTGCATTGGAAAGTGTTTGCATGGGGAAAGTGGCTCAATGTTTTAGTAATCCAACCAACCAAGGACATAAAAGTTTTGGAAATGTTTCAAGTAACAAACAATTGTTAATTAGCCTATTGTGCTAGGCCAAACGGTGGACGACTTGCATTGGAAAGTGTTTGTTGACCAATATTGAGGCCCTGCCCAGGTTCGAAACTCAGTTAACCCAACTCATGAAAGGGAAAGAAACTCAGTGTTAGAGCAATCCAATCAGCCAGGGACTTTAAATTTTTAGAAATGTTTCAAGTAATAGATAATAGTTAATTATACAGTGATATGTGGTTTAACAGTAAGTTTCACTGGGTGAAACTAACGAGACTACGGTTCAAATCCCATTGAGTATATGGCCTCACTGGGTGAAACTAACGAGACGGAGGTTAAAATCCCATTGAGTATATGGCCTACTGTTGTGCTCAACTTAGTGTTCCTAAATTGAGGTCATTAATTGTCAACCAGGGCTAGTAAACTGCTAAAGTGTGGTTTTTTATGATGTTTTTGGTTTTATGGTTTTATGTCAAGAAGGAAAGCACTAAATTTTGATGAAGGACAGTGGTTGGACACACTAAAAACAGAACAAAACCTATTCTAAATTGTGCATGGTACTAAAGAACAGAAAATGCAAAGCTTGATAATGACTCCTAGTAAGGAAACAAATCACAACATGAACTCATCCAATTCATTCATTTAGAGATATGTTGGAATAGCTTGAGAAAAGGATAAGTTTTTCATGCAATTGAGGTTTTCCTAAGTCAAAAATCAACTTACAATGTTACAACATCTCATCCATGGTTAAAGGTTTATTGGAACATAATTGGAAAAGAACATTTGTAGCACAATAAGATTTCTACTCTAAAATAACTTCTTATTCTATTCTGCAACTCAATTTAGCACCACTAGGCCTCATTCAAAAGTTATAGATTTCTTTTTAGAATAGTATTTGAGAAAAGGCTTGTTTGTGAAATTGTAAAAAAAGGTTGCAAAATACTCAAGGCCTTAAACTAATATTACTAGCTTCTGTCCAGATGATGATGTATTAATATGAAGTTAGAACAAAAGAATTTTTGTAGATAATGAAGACCGTGGTATCTAAATTTAACAACTAATAAAATTTAAAATGCAATGGATAACAACTAAACTAGAATGCTAATATAGTGAACTAAGACTAAACTAGAATGCTATTATCTAACTTGAAATGAATTGGAACTGAACTACAATGATACTAATACAGTGAACAGAGTTAAACTAGAGTACCATTATCAAGCTTGAAATATAGTGACAGAATTAAACTAGAATGACATCTACCTCCGGAGTATTTCAACTGAACCAAAATGCAACTAATTCTATGAAATACTACAGCCCTGTCTTGTTCAAGATGAGTGATATTTTGGAATAGTTTGTACAAACAAGTCTGGCTGTATCATTCAGTGCAAATGGGCATAAAAAAAACATAACAATACACAGGTAAACTAAAACACCATAGCTAAGTCTTATCCAGAGTTAGTGATATTTTGGAAGAGATTAATGAGAATAGGACTAGCTGTAACAACTAATTATAATTGAACACAAAAATGTAAAGTTCTAAATTTCTACAATTATGCCTCATTCCAGATTAGTGATATTTTGGAATACTTCATGAGAACAAAGCTAAATTGTAGTATCCAATGTAAGCAAAATTCAGAAAACTATTTAAATTGAGAATGAAACAAAGCTATGGCTACTTATCTAAACCAAATGCATAATGCTTCATGGGCAGTAGGGGCCCTCTACCACCAGATTAGCATGCAGATCTACTGAAGATTGACTCAGATTGTGCAATAAAATGATGTCTCTTTCATTAAATGAGAAATTATTCAAAACAGAGTATTTACGACCTTCCAAAATCTAGCAACAAAACAAAATCTAACCAACAGTTTCTCGGTCTCCCAAGTCATACTTATAATGAAGTTACATCACTACTCTTTGAGAAAAACCGGGATAAGTGTATCTCCCACTTCTAATCAAATTAAAACTCTTATTAACAGTCTTGTGGTTAACTGCGGACATATGTAGAGTTCGTGTTTTGATAGGAAACTGCTTCTCTTCTACATGCATAACCACCTATAGAATTCTGTTCAAACTTCGTGGAGAGAAAAAAATGATGAGGGAATGATGTGGAATACGACCATATGTGTTTTTCCCTGAAATGACATCTGGAACCTGCGTAGACATGAAGACAGCTGCAGAATCGACAACTAGCTACAGAATGTCTGCATTCTGTAGCTAGGTGTAGTCAAAAAGTACTACAACAATGAAATCATGAAAACATAGCAAGTTAGACATTATATACAATCTCAAAGAAATTTTAACTAATATTATTGATCATTTAAGCATGAAATTAATAATGGACAAAGGAAATGAAGTGGAATGTGGTGGAAGAGAAGAACATCTTTGAAGCTCAACACCTGCTATGATCCCGCCTCAAGGAGTAGACTCCCCATTTCCTAGAGTCTCCGCTCTTGATAAATCATAAGATCCAGTATATCTGGCTTATATCTGGCTTACAGGTTGCTGGATATACTCTTGGTGTTATAAGGCTCTTGCTAAATCATAAGATCTGGTATATCTGGCTTATATCTGGCTTACAGGTTGCTGGATATACTCTTGGTGTTATAAGGCAGCCACAAAGGTTGATCCTGGACCTCGCCCAGATTAGTCCAAGGAAGAAATTTTTTGCTGAGAAATATTGAGGCCCCACCCAGGTTTGAAACTCAGTTAACACACCTAGCGTGTCTGTGGGCAGTTGCATAACGCATTAGGTTCAGGATTATAGGGTCAATCCCTTAGACATGACCCTGGGCCTCCTCAGAGATAGGCAGTAATTTTAGGAATTCTCCTAATACCTCAAAAAATAAAAAATAAAGGAAAAAGAAAGAAATTCTCCTAATACCCAAAAAATAAAAAATAAGTGAAAAAGAAAGAAATTCTCCAAATACTGAAAAAAAAAGGAAAAAGAAATAAATAGAAAGAAAAATGACAGTAGCTAATTATCGATTCTCGTGATAAAAAATTAAATGAAAAGAAAACAGACAATAGTTAATTAGTAGTTTCCAACTTTTCACTAGCATGTCTTATCATTTTTTTATGTATATGCAGAAATAATTTGACTTCAGGATGACTCAGGGGTTGCTTTCTCAAAGTTTACTTGCATGCCAAAAATTGTTCTGATGTCAACCGACATGGATAAAACATGATCATAAAGAGATAAAATCTGATAAAACTTCAACAAAAAGCATGGATGAAGTTCACACTCGACAACAAGACTGACGTGGGAAGAAAAATCTAAAGAAAACTTTTTAAGGTTCCATATTTCTACTCCTTAATGATAGGTTTAATAAAATAATCAGTTCTTAATGAACGTGCTACCTCCTTGTTAAGTTATAATCTTTTGTTCCCACATTCTAAGAGTAAAAGATAGCATCTCAAGGCACTGGGGCTGTTATAAGTGAAATTGTAAGTAGATAGATTGTGATGTTCAGAATTTGTAAGTGACTGGTGTGGAATTCTTAAGCCATGGGTGGTTATTAAGCATGGATTTAAGCTTGAACCCTGGGGTTTTCCAGTTCATAATTAAGATAAAATATATTCAATGGTCAGAAATTGAAAATTCAGAAGTTGTGTGAAGAGAAACACAGAAGAAGCACCTGAAAAATAGTCTTGGAGAAGAAAGTGTACCCGCAACAGAATGGGCATCGAATCATGCTCAATTTCCAAAGGAAAAATTTAAAACCAGTATGTATGGTAGAAGCTAGGAGAACCTGATAAAACTAACCATCCTAAGCAGAAGATGGTTTAGGAGACACCTTGGAGAAGCCAATTGAAGAACCAGTAGGAGAATAGGACGTATTTATCTTATACAGGTTTGCAACAGGATATGCATTCCCTGATCCTTTCTCTAAATCATGGCTCTTCACCTGAGAAAAACTTGTGGGTATTGACCTAGAGGTAGAATGAAATCGGTTTGTCAAGCTTTTGGGAATAAATATATTGAGAAGAAACAGTTTAGTATTTTCTCCCTTACTCTTACTTGACCCATTTATATAGCTTCCACTTGTCTTCCTCTTGTCCTGCTTTCCTGAAATTCTCTCCTCTTCTTTATGTCTTTATGTTCTCACTTCCTCATTTGATCTCTTCTGCATGGCAGCCTTCTACTCCACTAGATCACTCAGGGACAATTCATAAGTTGATTCAGGCATTCCTTTAAACATTTTCATGAGCTCCTGTCTGCCTTTGGCAATATCCTCTGCCCTGGCTGACATGGGGTATGGATATGAACATGCCGTGTCTGTAGATATGGGATAAGAACTTGATCCAGGACTCCATAGTGGAGGAGAGGTACATGAGTGTTCATCTTCTTTATGTTGAATAGACCATGATAAAAAACCTGAAGAACCCAATTCAGAATCCATCATGGATCAACCCAATTCATCTTTGTTCAAGAAATTTTTTTCTTATAGCTTGCCCTCAAACATTTGTTCTAAATAGCTTGTATTTGGTTTGATCTACCAAATCATCCCCTCCAAATTAGTGCCAACATATATCATGGGTTGATGGGAAATCAATCAGCCGCACAAATTTAATGCCAATCCTCCTGGTCTTGCTTAGAAATCAGAGTGGGTCCATAGCACAATTGCGATCTGACTGATTGTCTCTTGCTCCATTATTTTTGCACCTTAATGTCCCTGTCAATGTTGCTGGCACTTTACCTCTGTAAATTTACTCCAAATTTGACATGCTAAGCCCCCAATCATCTCTAGCCACCCTTAGTGATTCGATCACCTGCATTGACATAAACCAGAAAGAATGCATAAAACATCAAGAAAAACCTATTCCACTGCAGAAATGAGACATCTTACAAGAAAATAAAAACTGATGAATATGAAAGCTATTCCACCTTGTAACGAAACATCTCTGTGCCTAGTGAAAATAAGGATGGATTTTCATATGTTTAAGGTTAACCTGCCCGCTGCTCCTTCCTTTGACTAGTTTTCATGAGAATCCTGGATCTTAAGCTTATAATGGTGGGTGCGAGTGTCCTGTCCTCCTATTAAACCATCATATATCATTCAAAAACTAAATCCATTCATTTGCACCATTGTATCAGCGTATGAATTTGCATCAATGTACTGAATTAATATGACTTCAAATTTTGAAATTTTCCTACAAGATAACATTTATCATTAAAAATATCTGATCAAATATGAAGTAATCTCATGAAACCTTTGGATTAATATTTCAATATCCATCTCAGATCGATAGATCCAGAATCTTAAATATTCTTATAAATAGAAATTGCACCAAGAGGTGAAAAGGAATGCCAGAACATGGATAAGAGAAGTGGGGAGATTGTATAAAGAAATAATCAAGCTAAATATACTAAAAATGAAATACAACCCACGTGAGGCTAATTTAAATTAAATTGTTGTGAATTTTCAAGTGAAAGAAAGTTTGTAACTGGTGTCCGGCAAGCAGGACTCACAAAATTTGTTATAGAGAAAAAATTGGAAGTGAAATTGAGGTTTAAGGTTTGATGATGTTGATGAAGCACATATTCTACTTGGTGAAAGTGCCACTGCGAGGATTATTGGGGTTTAGGCTTCGATAGGAAGGATACTACTTTTGATCTTTAAACAACTTCGCACAATATAACTTTCAGTTCAAATGGTGAAAATACATATAAATCAAGAAATTTGAGACCTTTAAATGTATGGTCAGAATAAACAACTCTAGAATATGTGAAAATTCTTCTAAAATCTGTTTGAAAAGAGGAAATTAATTTGATCATTGAAGGAAACTTGTTTGGACCAGACATTGGTGAGTTGATAAGAAGCTCAAACAATTGGGCAGAGATTATTATGTGGTGTATTTTCAAAGGGATCAAAGAGTCATTACCTTCTAGATGGCTATATATTTTGGGAGATGGGTTTGAAAATACAGGTAAGAAGAATCAGCTAGCATCTGAACAGTCAGGGATGAATTTGAGAAAAAACACCAAAGATCTACCAATTTTGTTGAATGCCTCTGAGCAATGTGGTTTATTGTTTGTTGTCAATTCCTCCTCAATCATGGATTTCAGGCCTACACAAAATAATAATATTCTTATGATTGGTCTCTATTCTGAAGTGAATAATTTAAAACAATATACTCATAACCTAGCACAAAATACAAATTCAACAGAAGTAAATATGGAAAACAAGAATAGTGGAAATGGTGATTTTGGATTTCAAACTGAAGGAGCATATAAGGGCGAAGATGAAGTGATTTTGAAATTTTAGTGGGCAGAGTAGACAGAAAGGATGGGCTGCAACAATTTTTTGGACTCTCGGGATAGAAGAGAAGGGAAAAGAGGCAAACTTCAAGTTCAAATCACAAAGTAATGCCCCCTGGAAGGAGAGATTTTGATTCTCTTGTTCAATCTCAAGAGGAAGTAAGCAATGCCTTCGATCAAGTCTACATTCAATTGTCGGATTCTCTATGGGATGAAGGTGATGGCATTAGCCAAGAGAAGCAGCTAGACAGGGTGTCACATGAATATATCCTTTATTCATAAATGCAATGATTATTGGAAATATGTTCAAATGAAAGAGATGAGAACAGTGTGCAAGAGGCTTTATAATGTTTGACATGCAAAGAATAGAAAATTCAAAATAATACATCATATGATGAGGAAGGAAAAAGAAATGTATAGGCAACAAGAAATTGATGGAGGCAGGGAATGGAAAAGGAGAATATTCATCTCCATTTATAAGGATTGAAATTTTTTTGGACAATGCCACCCTGAATGTATCTTCTCATCCGGTGAGAATTGATTTTCAACACAAATAGATTCAAGGGATGTTGGGTTCTTTATTAGATGAGAATAAGAAAGAAAATGTGGAGGAACAATTCATTGAGTCTAATGAGGATTGTGATGTCGTGGAGGAATTAAGTGGAGTCTTAGTAAAATGTGCCAAGTGGAAAGAAGGCTATTGCAAGAGTGACAATGAAAGGGATACCAGAATCTTTGTTAGATGAGAGAAATCAGACATGTTTGATTGTTCCACTGGAAGATGCTCTTCTCGCAGACATCGAGGAAATACCAGATTTGATATTTGATGTAAGCAAGGAATATCATACAGCAATGCATGCCAAGGAACCTTCTCGGCAGGATCATTTACCTACCAAATTGGAAGGAGTGCCAGACCAAGAAATGGATGGCATTGCACCTTTGTAGGTTTCGTTAATAATCTAGATGAAAGTGATAACGCAGAAGGTGAAATGTGTGAGTTTTCAAGAAAGAGGGATAGATCAATTGAGGAGGCATGAGAGATTAACACTGTGAATGGATCCTCTTATGAAGTGATGGATGCTTTGGGATAGAGAGAAAGCCATTGGATGTTAGGCTCTGTAGTGAAGCATCTCAAAGAGGATTCCCTCAAGAATGTTCATACGACAAATGACAGGAGATTTAAATTCCTTTATAGATCAAATAAGTGAATGTGCTAGAGTAACTACACATGAAGATATTGCATTTGTAAATGGTGTACGGTAGGTTGGAGTTGGTGATTGATGTAAATGATGAAAGTGATGTAGAGATGCATGCAACACAAGTTGACTGTAAGAATGTAGTAACTGAGGCAGCTTGTTCAATTTATGTTGTTTTTGGATGTGCAAAAACATAGCAGAATTTAAAGTCGTTAGTTGGAGCAATTCACATAGATAATGCAAGGAAGCATAACACAGGGCCGTTATAGGGAAATGTTGCTTTGGTGGAAAAACAAGGAGTTTTGTATTTCTTACCCTGCAAAGGCATTGTGAAAATCAGTGTGTTGTTGGAAAAGAGAATAGTTTTGGATTTGTCACTGGAGGAAACTAGTGAGAATGATGTAAGAATGCATGCTACATATGCCCTAGATGAAGGTACCACAACAGTGCATATGCAAATATTGTCGTTGTATGCCTATAAAGAATAAAATTTAGTGAAATATTGAGAATTTTATGTGGAGGAAATGGAAGAAATGTTTGTTCGATTATTGGAGAAATCTAAACTAGGGGAGAATTTTGTAGGTGCTTGTCAGGATGCTTTTTTAAAGAATCAAATGCAAGGAATGTTCAGTTCATTTTTGGATGAAAGTACTCAAGCTATTCCACAGAAGCATGCCATGGATACTACTGAAGTAGACATTGCAGTGGTTGGATTGCAAGAGGTTCCAAAACCTTTGGTTCACATTAATGAGAATCCTCATAAGCATGAATTCAATCAAGGGTTTAAAAGAGTCATCTTGATGGATTGCAATTGTTAGGAAATGACGATGAATAGATAGTAGTCAATTCTGGATGGATTCTATAAAAAAATTAGACTGCTCATGTGCTTACCAAATGAAAATATCTGACCAAAATTCTAGTTAACAGGCACAATGAAAATAATTAGTTGTTGAAAGATTCAGGATTTGTTTATAAAAATGTGATGGAAGAGGACTTTTTATTCAGAGATGTGGAAATGGTGAAAGGTAATGAGTGTGTTTGGATAAAAAAAATCCTAAGTATGCCTAGGTAAGTGTTACAAAGTTTTCATCAACAACCTTGAGTCAGAGAGAAGAGGAGTCTTCTATGTTACCATGGACTAGTGAAAATATGGCACATACATGTAACCATAAACTAGCTTTTTATATGGAGAAAGATGAGATAATTTACATGGGTAGTGTAACAACTCGATTTATGGCCTTTGAAGTTCAAGAACCAGAGGATATTTCAAGGCTACATTGTTTCCCTCAGGACAACTTCAGTGAGTATTGTATTATACAATAAAGACATTATTGAGCCAAGTAAAGCTAATTGTGCACAAAGAAAAGCGTTATCTGCAATACAAGCACATGAATTAAAATAAGATGGCCACTCTTTTCCACACAAATGAAAACATCACTTGAAATTTTTTTTTTCTGTTGGAAGTGCATTCTGTGTAATAACTTGTACTTCTAATTACCCAGGTTATGAGGAAGTGGCAACACAGACACTGCAGTTTTTCCTTCTTGCCAACTTACAAGTTGAAAAGGCATGTGAACAAGCCACTCACTATCATAATAGTGGATCACAAATTAGGAAATCACTTGGCACTGGTATTTTTACTCTTGAAAATGTCCAGGATCTGAATGTTTCATTATTGACAGATTCTAAAAAGTTTGACAAATCTGTCATTGCTAATTTGAGTGAAAGTGATGCACTGAAAAAATCAGAGACTAAAAAATTTTCTTCTTCAATAGAACCTTTACCTTTCCACAAGGTGAGCTATTACAAGTATTAATTATTTGATCACTAAATATCTAACACCAAAGCATAGTAGAACTCTGTTGGAACATGAATTTTAGCTCTACAATGTCTTTAGTTTCATAATCTGTCATTGCTAATTTGAGTGAATTTGATGCAGTGAAAAACTTAGAGACTAAAAATATATCTACTTCAATAGGACCTTTCCCTTTCCAAAAGGTGAGCTATTACAAGTCTTCATAATTTTATCAGTAAATAGCTAATGTGTATCATAGAACTCTGTTGGGAAATGAATTTTAGTTCTGAAATATCTTTAGTTTCATAATCAAGTCTAATGTAAAATGACGGAAAGAATTTTTCATTCTTCTTTTATTGGGCACTTCACAGATCGACAAAGATTAGAAGCCTCATCTTAAACAACAATCTAATGAATTAATATTGAATGTGTGGGAAAGTGAATTGATGATTGTAGACACATTATGAAGATATCCAAAACGAGCATGGCAGCAGAGAATGGAGATATTGACAAGACTTATCCATTGGTAGAGGAACTTGAAAATATTGAGAAATCAGTGGAGCTTGCACCAGAAGCCACCTATCCTCAGAAAATTAATGCCCTAACATTTCGTATGGAAAAATTTTTGACTGATGGTTATTAGTAAGCAATGCAAAATGTTCAGTTTAGCATGAAGATAGTGGATAGGTGTGCAAAGCAAACTAAAAAATCAAACCTATAATTTCAAAAGAGCAGTGAAGTTGTTGTCATTAGCATGGAAATGTATTATGGAGAGTGATCATAGTAAGCAGACTAGTCTTATGAAAGGGGAATTTGAAGAAAGGAGTAAAGCAGTGGGGACTACCACAGAAATAGAGAATGATCCCAACCAGAAAAGTGCTCATATGAAGCCATAATATGGAGAGTGTTTTGAGGTAACCAGAACTAGCATAGAAATAAAGAATAGTCTTACTAATATGATATTTTGAACTTGGAATTTGAACATAGTTTTAGAATAGTCAGAACCAGCATGATTGGAAAGCTTGTCATATCAACTTGGAATCTGAAATTGGTGTTAATGTAGGTTGCAAAGCATTTGAAACAACACCATGAGATGGAAGGCAGCCGAAGTCATGTACTGAGCAATGCATCGAGCAATGAATTGTGACTTCAGATTCAGGTAATTGTAAAATTGGTTCTCATTGTCACTTAAAGTTGCATAGTTAACAGACATTAGAGTTTAGGTTTGATAATATGATGTCATGGTCAGAAAGGCAAGTTATATAGCTGATGGTTTTTCTATCCCACCTGGACTTGCGGCTCGATGTAACACAATGCATTTTGACTTAATGTCGTGTTTAGCGTAGAAATATTAAAGAAGCGCAAACCAAATAACAGAATAAAAAACCAGTAATTCGGATGCAATAAAATAGTACTTTGCCAATACTTTAGCAAAAATGGTTCAACACTAAAATAACTTCAAAAATTATTGAACTCTAACGCGAAGCTACAAGAAAATATCTTTATTCAAATAGAAATAAGGCAACAAAAATTAGAGAACCTTTGAGAAAACCATTAAAAATTACATGCATCTCCAGTCGGAATTTGCAGTGCTCCTTGGGTTTTCACATTTTCAAATAGCAAATTTGGATACCTAAATTATCTGAACAAAAATACGCAGTTAGGAAGATTCACATATTGCTGGTCCTCTGTCTGAATCGAATGGGAAATTGTGCCAAGATGAGATTTCAGTAAGAGGAGATTTAAAGGTACGATTCCACATTTGTAGCTGAAACCATTGGCATCTAATTGATCGTGTTATGCCCAATATTTTTATTTTTGTTGATGATCATGGGCTCTTACCAAAAACCAATGCACAATGCATCATCCGATGAAGAAATTTTATCTGCCCATGTGTGCCATTCACTTTGATTTGGATCATATTGGGGGGAAATTATACTAGCATCAATATTCTCAAGGGTTTGGCTGCATTCTAAACCATTCTGATGAAAGCCAAGAAAATCATGAATAGATCCCCAATCCTGCATCTTGACTATTAGACTTAGTAGAATACTTGAAGAATGCAGTTTCGAAAACCGTAGATTGTTGAGACTAAAATTTCACCCGGAAGAAATTGCAATAGATCCCCCAATCCTACATCCTGACTATTGAACTTATTATAATCCATGAAGAATGTAGCTTCAAAAACCATAGATTTTTGAGACTAAAATTTCACCCGGAAGAAATTGCATTAGGACCCCCAATCCTGCATCTTAAATATTGAACTTAGTATAATCCTTGAAGAATGCAACTTCGAAAATTGCAGATTGTTGAGACTGAACTAGCACTCGGAAGAAATTGCAGTAAGGAAGTTGCAAGAACAAGACCCACAACAAAAACCCTAATCACTAAGCCAACGGAGATAATAAAAACACATGTTTTGGTTATTTTAACTAGAGGTCTAAAATTTAAAAGAAAAATGAATACTCCCACCCTCCATTTTTCCAAACATCATTTTTAATATTATGCCTTCAAATATCATTTTAATATCATACTCATTGTTTTTCTTATGGATGTTGAGCACACTCCGTGATTCTTTGTAATGTCAACAATTGATTTAAAAGGAAGCTTCAAAAATCAATTCAATTTCATTCTAATAAATTTATTTTTAAAACATTGATGGCGAACCACACAATGAGTGGTTCGAAAGGCGTATACCTTAAAAAATTTATGTGATTTATCCAGAAGATTTTTTAAAGAAATTAATTAATTAATTATTAAAATAAAATTGAGATAAAATAGTAAATTTAGGAGAGGTTTTTGCAACCCATGGTTTTGCTCATGGTATTCCACCTTGCCAACAAGGGGGAACTAACCCAATCGTAGGTCCAAACTAGACTTGCTCTTGTTTTTAATGGCTAATCCCAATGGGTTTTAAGGATTGTTATAAGGGTTAGGGGAATAATTGGTTAGTTGTTAAGGGATTAAGGATTAGGGGCTTAGGGGTTAGAGGTTTAGGGTTTAGAGGTTAGGGGAATAATGAGATAGTGGTTAAGGGGTTAGGGATTGGGGGCTTAGGGGTTAAGGGGTTAGGGATTGAGGGCTTAGGGGTTAGGGGATTTAGGAACATTTATGGGTTAGCAGAATAATGAGTTAGTTGTTAAATGGGTTAGGGGTTAAGGGAATATTATGCATTTAGAGGTTAAGGGGTTAATATTATGCATTTAGAGGTTTATGGTTTTGGGGGTTAAATGCGTTAGGGGTTGGGAATTAGGGTTTAATGGGTTAGGGGTTAAGGGGTTATAGGTTTAGGGTTTAGGGGGTTAAATGGGTTAGGGGTTTAGGGAGTTAGGGGATTTAGCAGTTAAGGATTTTAGGGGTTAGAATTTAGGGGCTAATGGGGTTAGGTTTTAGGGGGTTAGATGGGTTAGGGGTCAGGAATTAGGGTTTAAGGGGTTAGGGTTAAGGGTTTAAAGGTTTAGGGTTTAAGGGGTTAGGGGTTAAGGGTTTATAGGTTTAGGGTTTAGGGGGTTAAATGGGTTAGGGGTTTACTAGGGGTTTAGGGGGTTAAATGGGTTAGGGGTTAAGGGTTTAGGGGTTAAGGGTTAAGGGTTTAGAGGTTTATGGTTTAGGGGTTAAATGGGTTAGGGGTTTAGAGGTTTAGGGGGTTAAATGGGTTAGGGGTTGGGAATTAGTGTTTAAGGGGTTAGGGGTTAAGATGATAGTTTCATTGGTCTCTGTTTGTGCACAATAGTTTCTTATTCTTTGCGTCTAAATTTAACAATTTTGTATGTATTGTTGCTTGTTGCCATGTCTTCTTTATTTATTAATTTATAGTATTTGTTAGCCATTGCTTTACATTTATTGATGAAAATGTCTATTGCAATCAAACCAAATGTATGTTCAATCTCCAGTTTCAAACTCAGCCACAATGTTGTCACACAATTTAAGTCCGGAGAATGGCCATCTGATGAAGTCTTAATAACCAGACTGCACCTCATGACTACTCTAGAAAATCTTAAGTTCGAGTGTCCCACATTCATGAGAAATTTGGCTCTTATACTCTTGCTCCACCTGACTGTGTCCTGGAAATACCCTTGTTTATTGCAAAAACATCCTAATGTTGTTGACCTTGTCCCTTAACAGACCAAGGAAACATATGTGACTGAGAGGAATGGAAAGCACTACAAAGTTGAAGAGAGTACAAAAGACTAAGATGGTTTAAAGGATAAGCTTGAATTAGAATGTAGCAGTGTTGAAACAACTAAAAGTTGTCCCAAACAAATAGTTGATAATGTGAAACCTTCTTCTGTACCAGTCAAGCAAGACTACATTCATGTGAGAGCAAGAAGAGGCCAAGCGACTGATAGGCATAGCCTGGAAGAATATAGGGTATGGTTCCCTCTTTTTGATGAAATATTTGATCTACATTTTTTCTATCGAAGATTAACCATTTTAACCTTGCCAACAAGGCAGAATTAACCCAATCATAGGTCCCAATATGTCATGATATATATTAACTCTAGATATATATGAGAAGGAATAATAAAGACATAGATTGATAGAGGTGGCGAGACATATTGGGACCTACGAGAGATATTGATAGAGGTGGCGAGACAAGGGAAGTCACAAGGGAGAGATGGAGATAAACTGAAGGAGAGGGGAGAGAAGGAATGGAGAGAGAGAGAGAGAGGGAGAGGAGTGAGAGAGGTAGAGAAGGGTAAGAGAGGGAGATAGTGACACAAAGATGGAAGGGGGGTAGAAATAAGGATAGAGGGAGGGATATAGTGAGAGGATTGGAGGGTAGAGAGAGAGAGGGGAAGAGAGAGCGAGGTGGGAGAGAAAGGGAGAGAGAAGAAGGACAAGAGATAGGACTTAAGAGAGAGGAACTAGTATCATAGAAGAAAGAATATGTGACCAAATTACTCTATATGGAGATGGGAGATAGGGGCACCCTACCTACCTACTAAATGTCTAAACCAAATGTGGTGTAAACGTCTGTAATGGTGATCGATTATACGAGGAGAGGATTTTATGAGGAGGCACTGGATTTTTAATGTGATATGAAAAAAACAAGTACCGAACCTAACCATTTCCAACAACCACACATATACAACAGTGTGAATACAAAGGGAGTGTGAATTGAGATTGCTAAGTACTGCTCCTATAAAATAAAATAAAAGATCAAGTAAAAAGCAGATATAAACTAAACTATACTAGAAATGATTTTTGTATTATAGTAGAATTAAATGTAAGAGATGAGCTGTGATGCAGAAATATGAAAATACTATTGAAAACAAGAGAATACCCTCAGAGAATTAAAAAATCCTAACAGCAGGACTGAACTTTAGTATCTTCCTATCAAAATTTCAGTTTTGTTCGAGCATAAATTGAAGGATGTAAATTCAAGAGCGCAAACACAGCATATACAATGGATTAAAGCAAAAAATATATTAGGACCACTCTACACAAATCTGTAATCTGAGAATTCAGGATAAAAAGAGCAGGCTCCAACAACAATTTCATAGAAGTCTTTATTACTCAAATAGAATAATGTCATAGCAAGTTGTCATCTCACAAAAGCTCCTACTACAACCTAGAAGCTAACAATACTCACTCTTATTATCTATTTCTATAAATGTCTAACTAGTGTGCCCATCCTTTTCATTTATAAGTTAAGAGAAGGTGTTGTTAGAAAATAGGCTAATGATAGCGTTAGTAGGTGTTGTTAGAAAACAGACTAATGATAGCGTTAGTGGTGCATCTCCCTTGAGCATGAGCAAATCCCTCATAACTTTGCCTTGTATGCAAGGCTTTTCTTTTAGAGTAGTGCATTATCATTCTCCTAATGGCATCCATGAAGTCAATTATCAAGGTAAAAAAGTACTACTTTTTTCAGTCTTAGAATTAGGTTGCAATGCAATGTTTTTCTACTTATGCCTGTAGTTTGTGATAGGCTTGATTACTATCTTCTAATATTATTCACCTAGGAGTCTGTAATTTTGAAATTTGAATATTTTTTTTGTAACCGCTGGAGGACATATCATTTCTAGAGAGAATAAAATCAATTTAGAAGTTTTGGAAAACTTTGAAAATTGAAGGCACCTTGACATGCACATTAATCGTCTCAAGATTCTGCTTTTCTTCAAGAAAGAGAAGGATTTGACATGATATCAGGGACAATCGTGGTGACACCACGTCGTAGCTATCATTGCAGCTTTAGTGAAGCATAAACATCCTAATTGGAGCCCTACTTCGATCAAATCAGCATTACAAACAACATCAGTAGTTGTTGACCACATGGGGAAGCCCTTGCAAGCACAAAATCAATCTGGAGAAGATAGTCCAATAACTCTTATTTCTACCACACCTTTTGATTGTGGAAGTGGTGTAGTGAATCCTAAGGCTGCGCTTGATCCAAGCCTCATTTTTTATGTAGGAATCGTTGTTTTTGGGGTTATCTAAACATTTTAATATTTGATTCCTCTCTATAGAGATATGTCTATTTTTATATCTAACCATATTCTAATTACTCCAAAAATTGATTTGAAAGCTATGAAGATTATGTAAGCTTCCTCTGTTTAGTTTCAGGTTTTTATAGGAATGTTTTTGCACACATTACCAGTTCAACATGTGCCCCAAAAATCGGGCATCCAACAAATATTAAAACTCCATCTGTTAGAGTCGGTCTGTTCATCCCTCCGTCAGAGATCAAAAATCTCTTATTACATTTCATTTTTAGGTGTCTCATTCCACTCATTCATCTGCATTCCGTTAGGGGCATGCCATTATCTGACGGAAGGGTCTCTTCGCTAGTTTCCCTCATGTTTGTACCTGCTGGGTTGGTCGAAATTTATCAAAATTCATTAAAGTTGATTTCAGTCATTTTTAGTCATAGATGGTCTTGTGGTCAAAAAAGAGTCTTTCAGTTACTAGGTCTAGGGTTTGGTCTTCAGAATGTCAAATAATGCCCGCAGGCCATGAGGAGGTCTTCAATAAGTTTTCATTTCAATATTTTCATCATTAATAATGCTCAAGGATATTTCTTCTTCAAAACTCTATTTTGAGGAAGAAATCGTCAATTTATTGTTTGTAATAAATATGTATTTTTAAATTTTTCCGCCATGGAGTACTTCACATGCAGCCTCTGGTCATGCTTTGCTGAAGACCAATGCCACCATCCCTGAAAAAAATAAACCAAGAAACCATCATTTCAAGCCAAAAATCAAAAAGGAAATTTGAAAAAACAGAGTTGTATTAAAATGTGAAAAAGTGCCGATGACAAACATTACAAAATGGGTTTGTGAGAAACAAAAATTGAATTCACCACTATAAGATATTTTCATTTGTTTTGAAACATTCATTTGCATCCAATAATATTGATTGAAGTTGATTTGAGTGGTGAGAGGGTGAAGCTAGCATTTTGAAAACCAAGACTGTGTTTACAAGTGTGCGCGGTGCATTGGGTAAGCGTGCGACACACATAGGCTGCACGACGCATTGGGTGGTTTGCCATAGTGAATTTTTCCTCTGGCGCGGTGCATCCACAGGGTGCAGCAGAGCATGGCACATGATGGGGGACCTTCACTCCAAGTTTCAGCAAATTTGGAGTAAAGTTTGTCATTTTTGAAATTTTGGTCACAAAACAGATTTTTCCGCCCGACGCGTCGCACCACTTGGCGCGCGGTTATGTTTGAGAGATATTCTAGAGGAAAAATTGATATTTTTTGATTTTTTATGAAAAATTATGCATGTTCAGAAATTTCTGAGAGATTTCATCAAGTTCTGGGTGGTCTTAAAGGTCAAAAACACTCCAAAAATGGCCTTTCTGCCACTTTTTGCACCAGCAGGAACTAGTCTTGGGAGATTGAAGTTTTAGAGGAGAAACTGACATCCAAACCTAGAAATTGCACTTGGGTTGGAAATTAGACAGGTAGGGCTTTCCAACGAGCTATCATGAGGTCAATTTGGACTTCAGGAAGTGCCTCAAAAATAGGCTCAAAGTGGCGCGATGCATTGAGTTTTATGGCGCGGCGCATAGAGAAATTTGGCCCCATTTTCACTCTTCAACTCAGAAATTCACCCAGTTTTGACTAGTTTCACTTTTTGATGTAACTCATGATCTATCTTGATGTAATTTCATGAACATGATGTAAATTTGGCACATTTTTACTTGTTCTAGAGGATTCATTCACTAAAAATTGAAAATTAAATGAATGAATCAGTTTCCTACCATATAGAGGCAAGTTGTTTGATTGCCTAGATTTCAGTTCCTTGTTTAGAATTGGTTGAAACAGCTCCTAGAAGGATGAGCTCGACCCTAGAGGCATGGGAAGAGGTTAGGAAGTCTATATTATGTATTTTCTGAGTCATTTTCAGGGTTGGACTCTTTGGAATGGTTTGGCACCTCATTGTATATTCATTTCATATTTTTGGCAAAAGGAAAGACCAGAGTTTTGCAGCACTTGTTGGGATCCTTGTGGCTCTGAGTTTTGATGATGTTTTTCTCCATGTATCTGTAAGTTTCATTAATGTTTATTTATGCCATTTCCCTTCTCTTTTCTTCCGAAATTAAACAAATGAGTAACTAAGGTAGAATTCATTAGTTTGCTGGTGCTCTACCTTAAACTTTTGTTTAGTTTTATATGTTTTCGTCAGTTTGAAGAGGATCCTTGCACCCTCTTTCCCTCTTCAACTCCTCAGCGGTATTTTCTATCCATTAATTGAATCTAAGACATCAAATTAATTGCCTTCCCTGCCCCAACTCGAACTCTGCAAGAAATTGGCCTCATCCCCAAGCCCAAAACTACCTTTCCCCTTTTCCAACAAAAAAAACCCTAAAAATCAAAATCACACTCCTTGATTCATATACCTAGCCTAAAATTAGCATTCATTTTATTCATCTCAGACCCTATTGGTTATTTTAATTGAGTTTGACCCGGAGAGATCCCTCTCCTGTTCTGGTAGGGCTAGCTACCAGACTGAGCGTGGTATGATGTTACCCTGAACTCTGCCTTCATTCAGCCTGAGGTAGATTTAGGGAATAACATAGTGGCGACCATACTGGGGAAATCAAATGGTTTTCTTGTTAGTGTTATTGGTTTTATAAGCTACAGACGGAACCTGAAGTTAGCCAGGTAGCCTTCGAAAACGCTCTTGCTTTTCATTAGCGAAAGTAGATAAACGTTGCTTCAATCAATCTCCGGTCTAGTTTGTAAACGTAACATCTGACTTGTGAATTGCCCCAGTACATGTATCAAGTTCAGATCTGATAGTTGATGGTGGAAAATGATTAGACATAAGAAGGTTGAAATCATTCACCCGGTGACTCCAACTCAATGTAGAGACTCCACTGGAGGACTAACTCTTTCTCTGCGAAAATGGAAGGATCTTCCACAAAGTTCAGGTATCCAAAGTGGAATGGTATTCAAGATCTAGTTTGATTTCTTGAAAATTACTTCTTTGCTGTTCTTGAAGCTGTCCTAAAAGTTTTTCAGAATTTTTTGAATGATAAAAGTGATCAAAATTTTCACTCGATCTATTCAAAAAGTGTAAATACTAAGTTTCCCTTTGATCCTGGTCTCCTTAATTTTCCCACATCTTATGTTGAATCTCTTCAGAGTGATGAGCTTAAAGAAAACCAAACTGATCCCGTAGCTCTTGTATATACTCCTACACCTTATATAGTCCTAGATAGGTATAAACCTCTTGTTTTACCTTCTGTTCTCCATGCTTTCCCTAAAACTTATGACCTATATCTACCAAGATTTGACGGTGAATATAACAATGTCAATGCTGAGCAACATGTGCAGAATGTTGAGACTTTTTTAGATCTTTTTGAAGTTGATGAAGAAGATGTTAGTATTAGACTTTTTTGCTCTATATTTTCAAGGCCAAGTGAAGAGTTGGTTCAAAGCCCTGCCTAATGCGAGCATCTCAGATTTCCAGTAGTTCGTCGAAGTTTTCCTTGACAGGTGGATGATCAGACAGAACCTTTTCCTTATTTTAGATGAGTATGCCCAGCTGAAAAGATTGCCAAGGGAGACAGTACAACAATTTTCTGCCAGATTTAACCAAGTATATTTTTCGATGCCAGCTGATATAAGACCTTCTCCTAGATCTGCTCTCTTGCACTACCCAGGTGCCTTTGATCTGGAAATAGAGTTTCAGTTGAGAGAAAGGAATCTTGCAACACTTCATGAGATGCAGAATAGTGCAGTGAATGTAGAGGCTCATTTGCTGATCCGAAGGGAAAGGTTGAAGGAAGAAGAGATGAAAAACATAGATTCGGAGAAATCGATATCTCTAGAGGTAAATCTTTACATGTCGGTAAGTGCAGAAGAAGAGATGATGAAAAATAACACCATAACGAATCAATATAATGTTGAAGCCCATGGCTCGCTGATTGAAGAAGAACAAGTTGCTGATCCAAAACATTTTTTTTCTTATCCCAGTTGTCATAGTGATTGCTTTATAGATCATCTTGAAGAAGAGAGCTGTTGATTTGACATGTATGCTTGATGATGTGTTTTATACTGATGATTTGCCTCAGTTTGATCAGTATGATGATGATTATGTTCTCCAAACAGAAGCTAATCTTGCAGACAAATCAGCAGCTATTTTGTGGAAGGAGGAAGAAGTTCACTTTCAGCAGCTCGAGTACAGTGATCAACCGATGCATATCAGCTATGACAATGATGAGGAAAGTGCAGCAAATTTTGAAGTAAGTGAAGGATATTTGCCTTTTTGTTTTGATTCATTTCAGTTCATCAGAGATAACTACCATGCAATCAGAAATCAACTGTCGAAAAGTCTTGATCTGGATCATCTTGAGGGCAATGAAAACCTTGTTCAAGACTTCTGATATTCAGATTTTCAGCCTCTGAATGCCATTGATTGTCAAGTTGCAGATGAGGACATGGAAGCTGGCACACATGATCAAATGCTACAAGGTGACTTCGTACCATTCTGTTTTGAATCATTCCAGTTGTTGAAGGGTAAATTGCATAGTAAATCTTCAAATGAGCAGCCTATAGGAAATCAACAATCTCTCAGTTTTAATGTGGAGGATGAGACAGATAGCGAAATTCTTGAGAAATGTTAATGAGAAATCTTCCCCTGAAATGACTGATGAAATCATTTTGGATACAAAACCCTCCCTAGCTCCAGATTTGCAGCCGCCAAACGAAATTGAAGGGTAGATTACAGATGAAGGCATGGAAGCTAAAATACATGATTTAATGATGCAAGAGGATTCTGTACCCTTTTGTTTCGAAGCATTTAAGTTTATAAAGAAGAATCTTCATAATATCTCTCAAGAAAAAGATGAACAGCCAGTAGGATGTCATACAGTTTCGATGGATGCATCACAGCAGTCTTCTCAAGTTTTTGATGATCCTATTGCTCGTGTGTTGGATGATGTTTGCTGTAAAAATTCTGCTCCATTAGTTAACCATGTGCCAGGAAAGAATGTTGATAATAATATTATTCAAAAGTTGCCTTCATTGTCTTGTTTAACATATTTTTCATTACAAAGCCTATATCAAGATTTGCAGTCATATCAGGAGATTGATAAAGGAGACTTTTGTTCTGTTTGGAATCAGCTCCAGAGTTTGGTTATTCACGAAAGTCAGGATCCTTTTGACAGCTTGCTGCAATCACCAAAGAAAGACAGCACAGATGTGAGGAAAATCTTAATATCCAGCTATGAAGATTACCTGGACCAGAGCAGTAATGTGTTAATGGAAATTAATAGCTATGTTTATGAAGATCCTTTTGCAGTATTCTTGAAGTCATCCAGTCAATTCATGCTTTGCAAGTTTATCAGCAATCGACTTGATTCCGAGTTTCCATGGGAGTTGCCTTTCGATTCTTCCCTTTTCCTGCACATCAGAAAGCATTTGGGAAGAAATAAAATAGCAGCCAGGATGCTCACATGGTTGCATTGGCTGTTCCATTTCACTTGATCTGGTGGTGAAAAGAACAATTAGAGTAGGTTTGGTGAATAAGCTCGATTATGAGCATATTTCCAGATTGTTAGTTATGTTTCAGTCATGTTTGATTTTATTTTGGTTTTCAATTTTAGTTTTGAGTCAGAGTCAGCCTGCATAATGTCAGTTTCGTGTTTTGACTCCATAGCCCAATGGACGAAGGCACTGTCTGCTCTTCCAAAGATCTGTAGTTCTTGGCACCTCCAAGGAGCTACCATCCCCATTAGAGCCAATGTTAGAGTCAGTCTGTTCATCCCTCTGTCAAAGATCAAAAATCTCTTATTGCATTTCATTTTTAGGTGTCTCATTCCGCTCATTCATCTGCATTCCGTTAGGTGCATGCCATTATCTGACGGAAGGGTCTCTTCACTAGTTTCCCTCATGTTTGTACCTACTGGGTTGGTCAAAATTTATCAAAATTCATTAAAGTTGATTTCAGTCATTTTCAGTCATAGATGGTCTTGTGGTCAAAAAAGAGTATTTCAGTTACTAGGTCTAGGGTTTGGTCTTCAGAATTTCAAATAATGCCCGCAGGCCATGAGGATGTCTTCAATAAGTTTTCATTTCAAGATTTTCATCGTTAATAATGCTCAAGAATATTTCTTCTTCAAAACTCTGCTTTGAGGAAGAAATCGTCAATTTATTGTTTGTAATAAATATGTATTTTTAAAGTTTTCCGCCATGAAGTACTTCACATGCAGCCTCTGTTCATGCTTTTCTGAAGACCAATGCCACCATCCCTACAAAAAATCAACCAAGAAACCATCATTTCAAGCCAAAAATCAAAAAGGAAATTTGAAAAAACAGAGTTGTATTAAAATGTGAAAAAGTGTCGATGACAAACATTACAAAATGGGTTTGTGAGAAACAAAAATTGAATTCACCACTATAATATATTTTCATTTTTTTTGAAACATTCATTTGCATCCAAGAAGATCGATTGAAGTCGATTTGAGTGGTGAGAGGGCGAAGCTGACATTTTGAAAACCAAGACTGTGTTTACAAGTCTGTGCGGCGCATTGGGTAAGCGCGCGACGCATTGGGTGGTTTGCCACTGTGCATTTTTCCTCTAGCGCAGCGCATCCACAGGGAGTGGCGCACTGGGCTTGTGCATGGTGCACAGAGCCTCCAAGGAAAAAATTTCATCAAGGCTCCATAAAAAATCAAATCGATTCAACTCATTTTCTCCAAGTAAGTTTGACAACGCTTTTTTAGTGATTTTAGTCATGTGTGGCGTTTTTTGGAGGCAAAAACATTAGAGTTTTGGTTGGTGAAAAACAAACCCTATATCCATGTCAAAGTCTGCTCCCTTAGGGTTTGAAATGAAGTGTTGAAATTTTACTATTGGTGCTAAACGCTCTCACTCCATTCTTCATTCGTGTTCTCATCATTGTCATACTGTTATCATAGTCCTTCTCCTATTTCCCTCTATCCCAAACTACTTATACCCTTTGTTCCCATGTTTCATTCTCAAACCCTACCACTTTCTATCACTTCCCTTCCTTCATATCAGTTATAAATTCCCACTTCCCAAAACATTCAAGGACTGTCTCTATATCCTTGACTTCACCTAGCTTAAGTATATCTTGTCATTTCATTTACCCCTATCTCTAAAACTGCATTTCCCATCACCATCTCCCACTCCCATATCACTTATAAAATCCCTAAATCCCGAAAGTTCCCAAGCAGTCAAGTGACTGTCCTCACCACTTAGATTTCACTTGACAGTCCATTACACCCACTATTTATAATTACCACAATCCCTCATTTCTTACTTGGTACATATTTGACATATTTGGTATTGAAATACAAACTCTTGTTTTCACCACACATATATCAGCATACACTTGTTATACACATTGCAAAGCACCATGTCAGAAACAAATTCATCATATGAGCAAGAATATTAGCAGGACAGTGATTCAACCACAGAGCTAAATGTACCAAGGAGGTCTCATAAAAGTGGCAGGCACGTCATAGAAGAGCCCACTTCCTTGACTCAATTGCAGGCCTGCTCGCTTGCAATGGCATGTTTTCAGCAACATTCATGTTTTTAGTATTGTGAGATGATTGCTCAGATTCAGCACCATCAGGAGTTGGTTTGCTTATTTGTCCTACATTTGCATGATGGTCATGTGAACCTTGCTGGAGTGAACTTCACCTTGACACCAGAAACCATTTCTGAGGCAACTGAGATACCAAACATAGGTGAGGAGTGGAATAAGAGACAACAGTTGGATAGAGCATATTATGAACCTTACATTAGGCTTGGTTATATGAGGCATCTCAGCAAGGTGTTTCCTTTCAGATTCTTGAAGGATTCCTATGCACCATTAATGAAGCTCATCATTATATACTTTAGTTGCGAGGGTAGATTCTCACGCCTTTATGCATACCACATCCGACTGTTGATGCATTTCACGAGAGTGAGACTGATGAATATTCCATAATTCATGTGCCAAAGCATAGAGCGGATGACTACCCTTGTGCAGAAGAAGACTCCAGAGCAGCAACATAACAACATTTATCATTATGTGCTCATCAAGATGATTGTGGTACATCAGCTTAGATTGCAGGGCATTTCATGGGAGGAGTTCATTTCCCATGACTTCTTCATAGTCCCTCAGCCTCCTCCAAAGATTTTTCACAATGTAGGTGAGCCTTCACATCAGTTTGAGGTTCCTGAGACAGAGCCTATCAGTATTCCAGTGTGTGTTACCTATCAGAGAGGTACCAGAGCCTTATTTGCAGCAGCACGATGAGTACTATCTCCACCCGGGGTGGAAGGGGTCTCGTTACCTTCGACAGTAGTGCGAATACTATCTCCACATGGCGTGGAAGGGGTCTCGCCTTCTACATCAGCACAGGTACAGGGAAGAGGCAAGAAGCCTATGCAGGATGAGGGCCCCTCAGGAGGCCAAGATACTGATTTTATATTGATCGATGTTGATTCGAGCTCTCCCAGCTCAAAACTGAAGGAAATCATCCAGGAGCAGAAAGTTGAGATCGACACACTTACCGAGAAATTGCAGAGAGCTCAGTGGGTTATAAATTACTTGGAGCAGCGAAATAAACAATTGGAGGATCAACATACACTCATAGAGTTGCGGCAAATCCGTGAAGACCGTGAATTGGCCCGAAAGAGACCAGGTGACATGACACCATTTGAGCGGGAGACTTGCCTTACAAGAGTCAAAATTCATCTGGAGAAGCTCTTGGTGAAGGCCAATAGGGAAAAAGACATACTTAGACATATGAAGAACCACTATTGGGCCCGCACACATGTTTGCAGAGCTAAGATGAAGATCCTGAAGGCGAGGTTGAGAAGAGCACTGAAACGGCGAAAAAGGCCTGATCCACTTGAAATCTTGGCCAAAGCTTCTTTGGTTGAGCATGGCACATGATGGGGGGCCTTCACTCCAAGTTTCAGCAAATTTGGAGTAAATTTTGTCATTTTTGAAATTTTGGTCGCAAAACAGATTTTTCCATCCGACGTGTTGCGCCTCTTGGCGCGCGCTTACGTTTGAGAGATCTTCTGGAGGAAAACTTGATATTTTTGGATTTTTTATGAAAAATTATGCATGTTTAGAAATGGTTGAGATATTTCATCAAGTTCTTGGTGGTCTTAAAGGTCAAAAACACTCCAAAAATAGCCTTTCTGCCACTTTTTGCACCAGCAGGAACCAGTCTTGGGAGATTGAAGTTTTGGAGGGGCCAATGACATCCAAATCTAGAAATTCCACTTGGGTTGGAAATTCGATAGGTAGGGATTTCCAACGAGCTATCATGAGCTTAATTTGGACTTCGGGAACTGCCTCAAAAATAGTCTCAAAGTGGCACAACGCATTGAGTTTTTTGGTGCGATGCATAGAGAAATTTGGCCCCATTTTCACTCTTCAGCTCAGAAATTCGCCCACTTTTGACTAGTTTCACTTTTTAATGTAACTCATGATTTATTTTGATGTAATTCATGAACATGATGTAAATTTGGCACATTTTTACTTTTTCTAGAGTATTCATTCACTAAAAAGTGAAAATTAAATGAATGAATTAGTTTCCTACCATATAGAGGCAAGTTGTTTGATTTCCTAGATTTAAGTTCCTTGTTTAGAATTGGTTGAAACAGCTCCTAGAAGGATGAGTTCGACCCCTAGAGGCATGGGAAGGGGTTAGGCAGGTCTATATTATGTATTTTCTGAGTCATTTTCAGGGTTGGACTCTTGGGAATAGTTTGGCACCTCATTGTATATTCATTTCAGATTTTTGGCAAAGGAAAGACCAGAGTTTTGCAGAACTTGTTGGGATCCTTGTGGCTCTGAGTTTTGATGATGTTTTCCTCCATGTATATGTAAGTTTCATTAATTTTTATGTATGCCATTTCCCTTCTCTTTGCTTCCGAAATTAAACAAATGAGTAACTAAGGTAGAATTCACTAGTTTGCTGGTGCTCTGCCTTAAAATTTTGTTTAGTTTTATATGTTTTCGTCAGTTTGAAGAGGATCCTTGCACCCTCTTGCCCTCTTCAGCTCCTCAGCAGTATTTTCTATCCATTCATTGAATCTAAGACATCAAAGTCATTGCCTTCCCTGCCCCAACTTGAACTCTGCAAGAAATTGGCCTCATCCCCAAGCCCAAAACTGCCTTTCCCCATTTCCAACAAAAAAAACCCTAAAAATGAAAATGACACTCATTGATTCATATACCTAGCCTAAAATTAGCATTCATTTTAGTCATCTAAGACACTATTGGTTATTTTAACTGAGTTTGACCTGGAGAGAGCCCTCTCATGTTCTGGTAGGGCTTGCTACCAGACTGAGCATGATATGATGTTACCCTGAACTCTGCCTTCATTTAGCCTGAGTTAGATTTAGGCAATAACACCATCCATAACTGTATCAAATATTATTGGATCAATGAACATATTTACAGGGTTACCAATGTAGCACAAACACAAAAAATATACAATTTCCATCTCAATGCCACTGGATGTGTCACTAACTATAAAACCTTCAGTTCTAATGTTGGAATAAGGGAAATCCAAACCAATTTTGGGTGACATTATTTTCCAATTCTCCCACTGGAACTTATAGCTTTGGTGAAATAATACTGATATAAGTGTTAGCAGTGACAACAAGCTTGTTCTCCAGTGAAGTAGTGTTGACCTGTAGAGAGATCAATTTATAAAATTTACGTTAATAAAATTCCACAGCAAGATAGAGGCTTTTCCCTATTGGGTTCCCTAGAAAAATATTGTGTTATTGTGTGTGAATGAACTCTTTATCTCTATTTATATTATGTTTCTTATTCAATAGAGAAATTATGTGTTTTAGTGAATAGAAGTTGTATTAGATTGTTCATCATAGTAGCTGCAGAATTTTCAAGGAAATTCTACATAGTTGATCGATTACATTCACTACTGGAGTTTTTTGAACTCAAAACAAGTGTTAGAATAAGATGTACCCCAATTTCTTGAAACTATTCCCAAATAATTTAATAACAAAATTTCAGCAACCATACCATACAATGCAGTTGAACTGTTTATTATTGGTTTTCATTCCATTGGAAACCTAAGGTCCAAAAAAGGAAGGATTTGATTATAGATTTAGATGAATAGATACCTTTCAATTGAAGATGTGTCTTTATATTCACTTAGATATGATGTAACTTCTCTGCAATAATAAACCTATATTTTTTACTCCTTCATAGTTTTTCTCCAATTTCATGATTCTATCCCTATATCTCTTGATGTGTGTTGTGTTTTATAGTTTATTTATAATGATAAAATAAATGAAATTATTTGGTTTTATATAGAGATGATTGCAGTCTATATGGAAAAAATAGGAATCAACATCAACAATCAAGCAGGAATGAGGGATCTTATAGTGGAGTTAAATTTTTCCTAGGCCTAGCCTTGAAAGAGTGGCAATGGAATGGAGTGGAATTCTGAGATTATAATAAATTTTGTGATGAAAGAATGCATTTCTTCTCGAATTTGGAAGTTTGAACCCCCAATGTCAATGGATTAAAAGGAGGTTTCAGAAGAAAGGTTAGAAATGGAATTCATTATGCTATAAGAGCAGCCAACAAGGTTGTTGATTGGCTTTCTAACATGCCATTGAGTGGCAAGTATATGACATCGGGATTTTCAAAACCTGACGTTGAAAGGAAGAATAATGAATTATTGAAATTAATAGTAAGTCAAAATGTTGAGACTTCGAAAAAACACTAGGCCTTAGGGAGCTAACATAGACGTCCCAGTTTTTTCAATTACAAAGATTAAGGTAGGATGCCTTAAGTTGTAGGACATCAAATTTATCGACTAATTTGAAAATCCCTCCATAATTTTCGAAAATGGTGGCAGCCATAAGTGAGTAGTATAAATCATACTTTAATTCGTATGAAGTTTCTATTGGTTCTCACACCTGGAGAAGAACTAGGCTTGTTAATTCACTTTATCTCTACATTATCTCAGTCTCTATTAGCCATTAGCAATCAGAAGAAGGCTAGAAAGGAGAGGAGCAAAGCCCAAACACTCCCTCAAGGAACTTTGAAGGAAGAGGGTCATGCTTGTCAATTGCATAATTAGAAACGATGGGATTTGATGGGACTCCTCTGAGGAGATAGTCTGGATTGAAAAGAAATACGTTCATAGGCAGAAAGAGTTCTCCACGTGGAATGATACTAAGCAACCCTGTGGGAAGTGAAAATTTTCCATGAAGTGGATGCCAAAAACGTGCTACTTAGGCACTGGGAGAGGTGCTTGGAGCAGCTGCCTCACTTAATCATTCGGCTTGTGATAAGCTCAAACAACGATGATGACAACCCAAGCCAAGACAACAAGGCAATCCATAGAATGTGCAATAAGTCCCCATTATGCTTATTAGTTGTTAAAGGAGGGACAAACAGTCTTTGTATTGTTACTGCTCTTAATAATGTTGTAAAATAATTGATGCAAACAAAAAAAATACCCTAAAATCATCTGATACATGTAGCTGATAACAATCTTTCCAAAAGTAAGAATGCGGATGGAAGAAAAATTAGGAACTGGGAATTGAGAATCCAAAAAAATAGAAATTAAAAAAAAAAAATGAAAAACTGTAGAAATTTGAATAACTGATATATTATTCACTGAGATTCTCCTGATCACACACTATTTTAACTTCATGCACAATGCAAAATCTCTTCTACCATTGATCATTAATTGCGGAAATAAAAACAATCACATGCGCACATTAAAACCATAAACAATCACACATATGAACACAGTATTTCATGGGAAATCTTAAAGATGAAAACCCCCAACTATATGTATATTATATGTCATAGATATCATGTAAAAATCATTGTACAAAGCTCCTCACAAGCTCTTAGCACAACCTCCAATTGCTACACACTAATCAAGCTAGATCTAGAAAAACACATGCTCTAATCTCTGCCACCTGATAACCAGCCTCTATTACGTAATAAATGCTGTAGGATGGCTCATTAAATAATTGAACCACCTAGCTTGTACTGCACAATATTCATGGGCTCCTCCAATCACTGGTTGTTGCAAATATGCAACAGTATAGTCACAATTGATAGTTAACTTGCTCTTTCACCTATCTCTGCACTGGTCTCCACTGAACCTGTCCATGCACTGAAGTTAACTGATGTATTCTTTAGTTGATTAATGATTTTATAATTAGTGAATTAATTAATAATTAGTTCACACCACTCTTCACTAATTGTATCAATCAGTTAAACTAGATACAAATAGCTCAACTATGTTTAGATTAGTTAAACTGAACACAACTCCATTAACTCCTCAATCAACTCCACCAAACTCTCTCACATGAGTTCTAACTGAAGTATCCATGCAATAGCTCCATTTAACCCTTAGGAATAGCGTAATTCCTTCTGTCAGCTCCTGTGCCACATCTGTGCACTTAACTGAAGTGCTCCAAGAGAATAAGATAATGTTTATAGTCCAAATATTATTAAGAGATAATAATATTCGACATATCTATTTTTAGACCGGCAATCTAAAAATAGATTCCGCCCAATATGTCTAAAAATAGAAGTCCATCTATTTTTTCTGACTTGACCAACCATCCACAAATAGCATCCTGCAACTCATAGAACATGATCCATATGTCTAAAAATAGACATAGTCTAAAAATAGACTTTGCGCCAAAAATAGCCTGCGGGCCCACTTAGTGAAGGCAAATTCTTTCCACTAAACTCATCATCTTGTTGCAATATCAAAACTCCCTCTCAACAAGATAAGGATTATCTGCAACCCCTATCCTGCACCTGTTGTATTCGAATTTGCTCCTAGTGAGCGCCTTCGTCAAGATATCAGCATCCTAATCCTCGGTGGGAATGTATGAAAGTAACATGATCTTCCGCTGCACACAATCTCTGATATGATGATACCGGATGTTAATGTGTTTAGATATATCATGAAATACTGGATTAACCGAGAGTTTTATGCAACTCTGATTATCACAATAAATCACAACGGGATCTAAGTGTGAATCGAACAACCCGACCAGGATCTTCCTCATCCATATAGCCTCGCATTCAGCCAAACTCACTGCCATATACTCGACCTCTACTGAACTGAGTGCCATGGATCTCTGCTTCGTGCTGTACCAACAAACTGCTGTCGACCCAATACTGAAAATCCCTCCAGATGTGCTCTTTCTATCCGTTGGGCTCCCTGCCCAATATGCATCCGTGAAGCCACATAGCCTCACCTCATCCGATTGTCTGTACCATAATCCATATCCCAATGTTCCTCTAAGATATCTCAATACATGCTTTCCTGCCTTCCGGTAGAGCTTGGTAGGCTTAACCATAGCTTGTGAAAGTTGGTTAATAGCATAGCATATGTCGGGTCATGTATTGACCAGATACATAAGCGACCCCACCAACTGTCGATAAACAGTGGCATCCACTACCTTCGCTTAAGTAGCATCCTCCTTCCTCCATCCACCAGGAAGAGGAGTATCAACAGGCTTGCAACCATGCATGTTGAACTTCTCCAGTATCTCCCGAGCATGCTTGCCTTGAGAAACAAACAGTCCATCACTGCGTTGCCAAATTTCCAATCCCAGGAAATAATGAAGGAGGCCCAAGTCCTTCATCTCAAACTCTTTTGCAAGATCAGCGTTGCATGAGTGTATCAATAGTTCATCACCTATCAAAATCAAATCATCTACATAAAGTAAAATGATCAGCAACTTAACCTCCACCACAATTTTGTATAGGTTAGGATCCGCCTCACTCTTGGAGAATCCAAGTCCGGTGAAATAATTGTCTATCTATGTGTACCAAGAACGAGGTGCTTGTTTCAACCCATACATCGCTCTCTTGAGCCTGTACACATGTGACTCGCTGCTGAAGATCTCGAAACCTTCGGGCTGCTCTATGTACACCTCCTCCTCAATCACGCCATTGAGGAACGTAGTCTTCACATCCATCTAATGAATGTGCCACCCCATCTGCACTGAGAGAGAAAGAATCACCCGTATGGAAGAATACCTTGCGACAGGTGCAAAGGTTTCTTCATAATCAATCCCCTCAATCTGTGAAAAGCTTTGGGCAAAAAATCTTGCCTTGTACTTCTCCACACTCCTGTCAGCTGCTTGCTTCACTTTGTAGATCCATCTCGAACCCACCACTGATTTCCCCTCCGGCCTTGGGACAATCTCCCATGCACTGTTTCTGACAATTGAATCATACTCTTCCACCATGGCATCTACCCATGCGGGATCCTCCACATCTTCCTCGAAAGAGGATGGCTCCGTCACGATACACTTGCTCATAAGAGCCACGTATCCAGTATAACAGTCAGGTGACTGTCTCCATCTATGCTGTGATGTAGGTGCTCCTACAACCTTCTTTGCATCTTGAGCCAGTCATTCAACTTCTGTAGTGCGCTTCCACCCTTTGATGGTTGGCACTGCTTGAGTGGTCTCTCCCAGTCCATGAACCTCCTCTTGTGGCTGATCGACATCCAGAGACTCATCCTTAGGAACTAATAGCTCCTCATCTGCATGCAAGTGTGGCTCCCTCTCAAGCAAACACTTCATGTCTTTCTCCTCATGAAATTTGATATCCCGTCGCATAACAGTCTTGCGACTGTCTGGAAAATACACATGATAGTTGTGGGGTGTATCAGTGTACCCCAAAAATATCCCAACCTTTGCAGTCAGCTCCAGCTTCTTCCTGGCATCCTTTGTCACATGAATGTAAACAAGTGAACCAAAAATCCTCAAATGGGAAATATCAGGCTGCTTACCAGAAAACGCCTCCTCGGGTGTACTCATGCCAAGTATCCTGTGAGGACAACGGTTTTGCACATATACTGCAGTATTGCATGCCTCAGCCCACAAGTGTATGGGAATGCCCTAATCATGCAACATCGCCCTACAGTACCCACGATTGTTGTGTTCTTCTGCTCAGCAACCCCATTCTGCTGTGGGTTATGAGGTGCTATGAGCTCTCTTCGAATTCCTTCTGCGCTGCAAAAGTCTTTGAATTCGCCAAAGATAAATTCACCACCATTGTCGCTCCTAAGAGCCTTCACTTGCTTCCCCGATTCTTTCTCAACCAGTGCCTTGAACTCACATAACTTTGAGTATGTCTCGCTCTTCTTCTGCATGAAGAAGATCCAGCACTTACGAGAAAAAACATTAACAAATATCACATAGTACCTGTGCTTTGCTGTCGAAGCTACTGAGAAAGGTCCACACACGTCTATGTGAATTCTCTCAAGCATCGTCGTGGCGTGACTATCCTTCTCGTGAAAGGTGGATTTCACAAATTTTCCTAAGGTACATCCCTTGCACTGATCTAACTGCGCAAGAGTTCCCTTAGGAAGCCCAGTAGAAATATGCTGCAGTATCTTCAAAGCTCCATGGTGAAGGTGCCCCAATCTTCGGTGCCACAACTCGCCATCATCCCGGCTTACCACTCCTTCTGCCTTGCCTTCCATTGCTGCACAACCATATACCTGCAATTGATAAAGTTTCTTAACTCGAACCCCTATCCTCTAGGTCTCACTAGTTGCTTTACTACGCAGGAAAGCCTTTCCATCTCTAAATACAACATCATATCCCTTGTCTTGTAACATCGCCACAGAGATAAGATTCTTCTTCAATCCTGGAACATGCATCACTTCCTTCAATACGAAGGGTTTACCAAACTCCCTCTCAAAGGAAATGGTACCGATACCAGTCGCACTGTATCTACCATCATCGCCCATCTTGATGTGCACTCCAAGATCTTTTTCATCCAGATCAGTAAACAAATCTCGATCTCCTGTCATGTGAAAAGATGCACCACTGTCAAGAAACCACACTGAACCCAGCACACTTGAGACCAAGCATGTGATCAGCGAAAAATCCAGCTCAAACTGCGAGGCTAAGGCCTCTCCAGCTGTAGATCCAGCAGTCTGATTTTTTTTCTTCTTATGTGGAAAACTAGTGGCATAATGACCGTGTTCGTGACAGTGAAAGCACTTCACCTTGGACATGTCCTGCTTCTTGCCTTTCGCACCGGATTGAGAAGATTTCTTGATCTTCCCCTTCTTTTCTTTGGCAGCCAAAGCGTAATTCTCTTCATCAGAGTTATTTCATGAAGATCCGTCCCTGGTACTTCACCTTATCTCTTCTTGCACAAGATCCGACCAAAGTCACTCCCATCCTGGAAATTTATCCTGACCATTGACAAAGTCCTGATAGGAATGCCAACTCTTCGAAAGCCCAAGGAGAGCCAAGCTCACAAAGTCCTCACCATCAATAGTAACCCCCACACTTCCCAGCTCATCCCTGCATTGGATGAACTTCATGAGGTACTTGGGCATACTGTCGCCTTTCTCCATTTTTATGTTTTTGAGTTTATCCTTGAGCGCCAACTTCCTCTGGTCGCTCTTGCTTAGAAATAAATCTGTCAAAGCTTTCCACATCAAGAATGGAGAAGCCTTACCATGAAGACTGGACACTATGTGATCCTTCACACCTTCCAACAGAATCCTTCGACACTTTGTTGTCTTATTTTGCCATGCGTCAAGTACGACAGCATCGCTAGAAGCAGGTTTTGGAACTTCTGCATCTATGAACTCCTTCAACCCATTGTCATCCAGCACCACCTCCATCCTGTCCTTCCATGAAATATAATTCGAGCTGCCCTCATGGGCATACTCCAATCACAATCCGTTGAAAGATGATCTTAGTAACTTCAATAATGTAAGAAGACATTGACTTCAAATTCGACTCCACCAAAATTTCAAAAACTCAACCGCTTCAATGTTTTACAATCGTCTAAAGATCAATATTACCCATACCATGAAGAAATTAACACTTAATATATTATTCACTTAGATTATCCCTATCACACACTATTTTAACTTCTATATGCACAATACAGAATCTCTTCTACCATTGATCATTAATTGCGGAAATAAAAACAATCTCATGCGCACATTAAAACCATAAACAATCACACATATGAACACAATATTTCATGGGAAAGCTTAAAGTTGAAAACCCCCAACTATATATATATTATATGTCATAGAGAACATGTAACAATCATTGTACAAAGCTCCTCACAAGCTCTCAGCACAACCTCCAATTGCTACACACTAATCAAGCTAGATCTAGCAAAACACATGCTCCAATCTCTGCCACCTGATAGCCAGCCTCTATTGCGTAATCAATGCTATAAGATGGCTCATTAAATAACTTGAACCACCTGGCTTGTACTGCGTAATCCTCATGGGCTCCTCCAATCACTGGTTGTTGCAAATATGCAACAATATAGTCACAATTGATAGTTAACCTGCTCTTTCACCTATCTCTGCACTGGTCTCCACTGAAACTGTCCATGCACTGAAGTTAACTGATGTATTATTTAGTTGATTAATGAGTTTATAATTATTGAATTAATTAATAATTAATTCAATAATTGAATTTTCACTGAATAAAATTGTAATCAGCGCTTAAACTAGATACAAATAGCTCAACTATGTTTAGATTAGTTAAATCAATTAATAACCTTGTATTAATTCTCAATCAACCTCACCAAACTTCTCTGTATGAGTTCTGAACGCAATATTTTCGCAAGAGTTCTAATTTAACTCTTTAGAATGGCGTAATTCCTTCAGTCCCTCGTGTCATGACTATGCAATTTTAATCATGTTCAAGAGAATAAGATAATGTTTTATTGTCCCAAATATTATTAATATTTAATAATATTCCATATATCTATTTTTAGAATAACCTGTAAAATAGATTCCACTCAACATTCTCAACATACCAAAATAGAAGTCCTACATATTTTTTCCAACTTGACCAACCATCCACAAATAGCATCCTGCAACTCATAGAACATGATCCATATGTCTAAAAATAGACATAGTCTAAAAATAGACTTTGCGCCAAAAATAGCCTACGAGCCCACTTACTGAAGGCGACTTCTTTCCACTAAGCTCGTCATCTTGTTGCAATCTCAACAAAGATAAAGAAGATATAAAATAGTATAAATGCAAATATATTTCAATATTTTACTTCTTAAACAATAAAGCATGAGAAATTACATCATGATTCATGGTTCATAATAAAAGGATCAATAACTTTTTTTTTGCATATTCATGTTGTTTAGAGAATTTTGAACACTCCCCAAAGAGCAGGGCTAGTCCCAAGACAATTGGAAAAGCTATTTTTACTTTTTTTTTAAACAAGTTGGCAAGAGGCCTCATGCACTCAGTGAAGGGGGTTTAGAGCTTTATAAATTCCTAATCCCTCTTCATTTCTCCTTCCATTTTTCTTTCCGAAAAATAAAGGTTTTGATTGTTAAAGGTCAACGATTTTGGGAGAATATCTACCATTCAAACCCAAGAACTAAGCCAACGGAAGTCCCTCATGGGAAAATTTCTTGTTGTAATTCTTATAATTAAACAAGAAAAAAAATGTAGTTAGCTACCTCTTGAGTGGGTTTAGTAGCCTCTGGAAGCTTCTCCTTTAGCACAGAGGCTTAATCCTGCTTGTCTGAGTCCACGTCATTTCTTCAGGATCCAATTTCTTTACTTTGAGACTCTTGGGAGGATGGGTCCAAGCAAATCCAAGGCCATTTTTCTATTATGATTCGGTATGTGTGGTTCAATGCTACCACAGCAAGAGCTTGCAGTACACCATCGAGTCTCACCAATCTCAGCAAAGGTCTCAGTATTGCGTTAATAAGAATAATACTCTATGCTACAGTGTTGATTAGTGCCAGGTTTTATATCATAATGTATAACCTCGAAACTTTGAGGTACTGTGCTCACTAATGTTACGATGCTAGATGCTCGAAGCTACTTGGTGCTACTCGGTGTTGTAGTGATAACATGAAGTTTAGTGATGAATCACTATGTTTGGATGCTGCTATAGGGATCATGATTTGAAGAACAAAGGATCAAGGAAGATGAATATGTCTTGGTCTTGGAGCAGCGAAATAGGTCAAGGGTCTTGGTCTTGGTATTTGTCAATTGGAATCTCTATAAGAAGAATTTGTGCATCTTTTCCTCTCAAAGAGTGAGAGGTTTTGGCCCTAGCTCATAGCCTACATGTTGTTTCTCCTGTCTATTTATGTTTATGCATTGGTTACTATTTGATGAAGAAAGAACACTAATAATCGAACAAGAAGAAGATCTTAATCTAAATAAGTTAAAAGGCATTCACAAACAGTCACTAATGAAGATAAATATCTTAACACTAAATCCCCTAGATTTATCAACATTTTAGTGCTCAAGGGCCTTCTTTTAAAAGGCTTGGTGTAGGCCCACCCTCTCTCCAGTCATCATGAGCGGCAGACATTTTTGGAGAGTTGTATGAAGCTGAATCCACCCTCCCCCCAGTTGTAATCAGGGATTCAATTTTTTTGTTTTTCTGAGTTCTTGTGAGACCCCTCTTAGGGGGATACTATGTTTTCAAGTATGAGTTACGAATCTTGTCTCCTCCTTTGAAGCCAAGATTCATGAACGGACTGAGATCCTCTCTGCCTTATGCATCTCCTTTATGAGGGTCAACAACTTTAGGATATGAATAGACTAAGTGAGCATGATATAGTAAAAAACACGATAGTAAATCTAGTTTCTAGATTGAGAGGCAAGGCTCAAGCAAGGGGTGGAACCTCTTCCTCTTAGCCCAAATCTTTTAAAAGAATCCTTAAAGCTAGGGATTGTGAACCAGCCTCCTAAGGAGCTCTCAGTGCCAGCCTTTCTTGTGGATCAGATCGACAAAATCCCATCCATTGGTGTGCCAAAAAATTAATCCAACTCTATCAATGTTGTCTACATGGAGCATGCTCTAACTTGTCGATTTAATGGATCTTGGCCTTCAACATATGTACTTTGATATTGGGTGGCTAAGACCTGGTCTAAGAAAACTGATCTGTTATTCTCCTGAAAGGGATACTTTATAGTATATTTCAAGAACCAGAGGGATCGACAGGGATCCTTGAGCTTAGACCATGGTTTTGGGCTGATTAGGGCTCTCCATTCAACCATGGTTTGTAGATTTTAACCCCTAATAATGCTAGCTTTGGCCATTCTTTTTTGGTTTCAACTCCATAATTTACCTCTTAACTTAATGTACCCTGAAGGGTATTGTAAATTTTGCATGGATATGCATGGAAGTTGATTTCAACAAGGGATTACCTGATAAAATACTCTTGAATTGGAGGGGACCTATTTACTCACAACCACTAGATTATGAGAACACAACCTTCAGTTACAAGTCTACCAATAGCGAGGTCACCTCCAAAATGTATGTCCTTCTTCTCAAGGGCCCTCTCCACCTCACCAAGAATTTATTGCCAATGTTTAGTGAAAGAGACAAAAATGTAGAACAATAACACTTCACCCTCTCCTTCTGGTTCATACAGATAGTCTATTCAGACACACATTTCTTTGAGAAATATAAAACCTATACCAAATTTTCTACATATCCATTGGAATAAATTGTTGTTTCATTCACTCCTTCGTATGCCTAAAATGTTGATGTTATGTATTTGAAAAAACATCAAGTAGTAGGTCTGGCAGGTCTCTGACTTATGCTTCCAATTTAATAAATTTCTTGAATTGTTTTCTCCTTTGACTTTGTGATTGTTACATTTTAATTAGGGTCAATATTTCCAAGTTTTACAATCACTGGGTAGTTCAATTTAAGTTTTCTATATGACAAGTTTCTTGAACTAGATTTGTGATGTTGTTTGTTTCTTGAACAAAATCTTTTATTTTGAATTAGACTTTTTTAATACTTGTAGGATAATAGTAACTTTCATAGCTAGGTTAAGTGTTGCCTTGACAAATTGGGCATATTTTCAGACTAGCTTTTCAATGTGGGATATCTATTTAGGAGGGTGTTTCTCCATCATTGTTTTCTGAAATATTCCTTTACCTAATAACACAGACTTTCTAAAATGGTCTTAAATTTTTTACCATTACACTTATAAAAAATTGTATTCTATAAGAGCTGCACTCTAAAGTCTAAACCCGTCTTTTCTTGAGAAAAACTTGCAATTGTAGAAAATCGCAGATAAATATGCAGCTCCAATGTGTTTGGAAGAAAGTCAGTTCATGCTTCTAAGAAGACTTAGAGAACATCGTGGCAGAGAATTAAATGTTATTCAAGAAGCTCTAGAATTTTCCAGTGACAGAGATGAGGAAGAGGATATACATTCAAACCATTTTTCTCGCCAAAAATATTTAACCAGAGAAACAAATAAAACAATCCATTGTAATTAAAATGAAAAAACTGATGAAAATAGTAAAAACTTACAAAAAAAAGCTAGAATGGCCTTAATTTTTTTCTTAATTGCAGTATCCAATTCTTGAAGAATTCAAAGTCGAAGCATAGAATGGCTGGTGTAGTAGTATCCAAGGTTGCACTAATAGCTGTGAGCATGCTCATAGTGCTTCAATTACAGCATACGAAACTATGATCCCTAAAAGGAAGTTGTAGCAACAAAATTTTAAGGGTTGGAAAGAACACTAGAAATTCAAAAAGGCAAGAAGGACATACCAACATTGAAGATCATTTTCCAAAACATTCAATAGGTGAAAAGACAAAGCTTCTTGGAAAATACAATTTCAAAAATTTAGATGTGTTAATTGGTAGGAGTTGGCATGCCTTACAGGTCCCCTTATTTGATGTGACTAATCAATCAATAGCTGAAATCATGGCCTTAGTACATGTCAAGGGGTTATGTACTCTATTTATCCTTATCACTTGGTAGAATGGCTTTCATTCACATTATAGCTGGAAGATTTTTGAAGGAAAGGGAGATTCATATTTAGTGTGGTTTCTGTTTTTAAAAAAACAAAAGTTTTGAAGAATTCCATCATAGATTTTGAAATGTGTGGTATATGAATTAAGTATATAGTGCTTCTTAATAGGGAAAATTTCTAAGATGGTGTAGTGTGGTATTTGCAGATGCCTCATATAGTTTGTCGAAGGAGGTTGTCAATGACTATGGTCTTTTACTGGCTGATTGACTACTCATGTACATCCAAAAGGACACTGTTATCTCTTTGCGGCACATTAGGAGGCCTCCGATATTTAGGTGGATTTCTAATAGGTTGATTTTGAGCCCGGGGGCTATTCCTACAAAGGAGTTAGCATTCTACCCTTGTTTCACCTTGGTCAGGTCATTCACCACAGATTTGAACCGCTTGGTCACTTCCTCCATGGTCATAGGCTCCTGACAGGAAGATGAAACTTAAGGTTCCTTCCCTCTTATTTTGTCTAGGTATTCTCTCCTCTTGGGAGGATCATATCCTGTCTTGAGCTGGATACCCGATGCCCTCATATTACTCTCCAAATATTCAACATCATGAAACATGGCCTTAAGGTTAGTTGACTTTCTTTCACTCAAATGCAGAGCAAACTCAGCTTAGTTTTGCATAATCACTCTAGGTTTGATTTTCTCTTTTAATCACTCAGTGATTACCCCTTTACATCCCAAAGGCTTGTGGAATTGCTTCAAGTTTGTGGAATTAGGCCTCGCAGTTTGTGAGAAAGAGTAAAATGATCGCAGAGTATTGGCTTATTTCACTCTTTGAATAATATCTAAAAATAATAATATTAATTAATTTCTACTTATGAATCATAATTTTTAAAAATAAATTCTACTTATTTTCATAATTTAAGAGGTTTCACAGATCTAGAAATAGAGAATAAATAAATGAGACAAAATCTTACTGATGGTGCAATTTTCGTTGGGGGCTCTGAAGCATCTTTTCTATTCCCTTGAGGTTGAGTGAGGTGCAGAGGATTCTTGCAGCAACCTTGTTGGCTGCAATGCTGGCCTTCATCTAAACCTCTCATTTAGGTCTTCTCTTCTTGCTCCTTTATTATGAAAAATAGCCTCCCGAACTCATCAAAAGCCAACGCCATCCCTGCATATAGTAACAAAATGCAACACAGAGATTAAAGCTGAAACATACAAGCATGGATGCGAAAAAAAAGTAGTAGAACCAGATACCTGAGGTGCGTGTACTCCTCTCTGTGTGGACTGAAGATCCAATGGTGGGGTTCGAGATCAGATATTGGGTCTGCCACTAGTAAAACCCCAAGTCCCAACTCTCTGGTTTTCGCTCTTGCCCTGTGCAAGCCCAAAATATTCTACTTAGATGATGTGAGAGTAAATGTTTTCGTTCTCGCCCTGTAAAAACCAAAAAAAGATATACTTACGAATATTTGAGTTGCCATGGGTTTTGTAAATCATCCCCCCCAAAAAAAAAAAAAAAAATCCTATAATTTTATTTCCAATTTTTTTGAAAAACTAACGCTTTATTGTATGTTTTTGGTTGTGATGGAAAGGAATTTTTTTTTATATATATTTTGGTATATTTATTATAATAATAATCTATTTTTAATATTATTTATTTTTATGTAATGATTTTATTATTAAAATTTGTTGAGATAGGAATTTTGTATTTTTTGAATTTTAATGTGAAAGTACTTCTAACTTGGTCGTATTGAAAATATTTAAATTTGTTTTTTTTTTTAATTTTGGGTGAGTGTCAACAAAAGAGAGTATATGGTAAGTGGGTTTAATAGTTAAAAAGTATTAGTCTTTTAAATGTCATATGATAAATTTGGAAGTAGTATGGTGTGTACCCTTCTTTAGGTTAAATATATTCAAATTGTTGTGTGAATGGGGTTGTAAGAGCTTATGCTTTAGGTTGTCAGAAGTAAAAAACGTGTTTTGTCTTAAGATGTGAACATTTCATTTTAGGTAGTGTGATAATGTGGTTTCAGTGAGGCATTAAAAGATGGAATGAGCATGCACATTTGGTATGCGAGTGTTATGTTCTCCTTGAGGCATTAGTGCACACCTAAGAAGACTCTAACAAGGGTTGAAGAAGTGGAATACTTAGAGAGGTTTTGGGGGGTTGTAGTCTCACTTAGAGGTGTAGCAAAGAAATCTAAGCACCATGAGAAGTTTTGAAGCAAACTTAAGATATTTGACAAGCTGCACGAAGGCAACTTAGCAATGGTACTAATTGAACATTCTTTGATCGAAGTTGATACCCTCTCCTTGGCACTACCACTTTGCAAGAAAAAGACAAAATGTGAAATATGTGTGGAACCCACTAAAGGAGTTGGCATGGTTGTTGCAACATATATAGGTGGTTTTTTCGTGTTGCAAAAGGAGTTATCAGAACTTAGAAGGTGACCATTGGAGTAGATTTTTCATGGAGTGTCAAGGAGGTGCAAGGGTGTAGGCCACATCTTATTGGTATCTTGTACTTTTGGTGTGTGCTAGCGATGTTAGTGCATTGTGTTTGATGAGCACAAGATATGTTATCTTTCATGGAGGAAAAAACCCACGAGTTTGAGATGTCTTAACCATTTGGCATTGTAAGATGTGTTATTCCCTAGATTTGAGGAGATAATTACAACCATCTCAGAGTATGATGGGTTGTACCATGGACTTAGGTCCACTTGCATGGGTTGAGGTGTAAAGGTGCCTTGTGAGTTGAGGAAAATGATTGCAATGCTTACCTATGTAAAGTGTTTATGATATAATATTAATATTTTTTTTTGGATAATGGAAGAGGAATATAAGAAAGGAGAGGCACTAAGGTTTGTTGTAAATCAAACAAAAGGAAGGAAAAATGTATCTATTAGAGATATTTTTTAAGTTTCCTCTTCAATAGTACTAAATTTCATTGGAACTAGGAAGTTGGCCTCAAAAACGTTGATTGGGTACTCGAGAAATCCAAGACCTGATATATCCAAGCTAGTTCATTAGATAGATTCATCTTGGGCAAAGGTTACAAATTATAAGGTGCAAATTTCCCATTTTTAATGTGGGTTTTAAACCTTCCATTTGAAAATTCTAAAAATAAGGTCATGATCTTGGAAGGAGGTCCTTGATTTTACCAAAACTCAATGCCAATGTTTAATCCATGGTGTGATTCTTTCTATTTGGGTTTTGTATTTAACATTGAGATCTATATTTGGGTATAGTTATTAGTCTATCGTTTCATTTATGTGTTGAGAAGGTCATAAGGGTTGTATGGGATACGATGGTGATTTTCCAATACCCCTCCCTTGAAATCTTGTAAAGAGATAGTGTGCCCCATTTTGTCGTTGTAATATTTCAACCATGAGCTCTTCTTATGAGTATGCCCTTAAAGGGAGCTTATGTAAAGGAAGTAGAAAAAAACAAAATTTCATGTTGAGTCGAAGGTGGGGTATAGATTGCAGGTGTCTCTAGAGGTCTTGACAAAGGTGAAGGATAAAGGATTTTACCTCTTATTGAAAAACCTTCTATTCCAACATTCGAGTTGCTAAAGGGCATTGAGTTTAAGGGTCATAGGTGATTTCTCACAAAGATCTTAAAAATATAAAGGTAGGTGTGATTTAGCATATGATTTATTCTTCAATGGTTGACTTTTAGGGGGATATTTCCTAGTAAATGGAAAAATTGAAGCCCTACCACCCATAGATTAAGTAGAGTATGAGAAAATTTTTCCTAAGTTTCAAAAATTCTCACCATATATTGTCCATGAGATCCATGACAATTATGTTCAATTGTCGATAACTCATGTTATGATATCATCTTTGATTCTGGGCACATATACTTCTTCAACTAGTGGTGGAGAGTCCAACCAATGAGTAGGTAAGGTTCTTACATTACAAGGTTGGCATCAATGAAGTATTCTCCCTCTTTGCCCAACTCCAAGAGGAGAAGTATGCATAATGGACTTATTATTGTAAAAAATTGTAAAGAATGGGTTATATTGAAGTTCAAGGGCTTGAAGTTCTGTGTCAGTGAGTTCTAGGTGTGTTAGGTGTCATGGAGTGGTAGGATGCGCTAGGGAGTGCCAAAACATGCCAACGAATGAAGGGGATGCTAACAAGTGCCACATAGTGCCAAGGGATTGTTAGACGTGCTAGGTGTTATGGCATGTCAAGATGTAAAATATGTTGCTTAGTTGTTTTACAACCAGGGTTGGATGTGAGCCTTGTCTTCATAACTTATTAAGTTGTATGATTTGACATTCGACATGAGTATCCTAATATGAGTTATAGGAAGTTCTTAAGTGAACAATGAATAGTCTAGTTGTGGTAACTATAACTTGGTCAAGCTATTATAGTTGAATCAAGATTTGGTTGGGTTATTTGAATACTGTATTTGCTGTCAAGATGATTATGTACAAATTTAATCAATGAGTGAGAAAACATGGTTAAGGCTAACTGAATTTCTAAGAGTTCTGCATTTGTGAGAAGATGTCTGACTGAATGCCCCAGATATAGATCTGAGGTTGATTGCATTATGAAAAATAGTACTCACAATGCTATACGCAGGTTGGTGTGAAGGAAAGCGTGTATACATGCGAGTTCAGTGAAGGGAAGTAGCGTATGAATTTTAAGTTGATGAATTTTCAGGGTTGATTTTGTATCTTCATATTTATTCTGAAGTTTGGGTTATTTTTAATGTTCTGATTACAGTTGTCTCACTGTTCAGTTTGAAATATTGGGTAAAATACAAGGTTGTTGATGTTTATGAAGAGTTGTGTTGATGTTGTTTGATCCAGTATGAAAATTGATGAAACGTGATCTGCAGTGGTTCTGAGGGTTGAAGCCTTCAGTATGATGACCCTTTATAATCAAACTGATAGAAGGAGTACAAATAGGGCTTGGTGTTAGTCCTTTGACAACCAATATACCTTGAGCAAGACAACACTTGACCCAATTTTTGATGGTGGACACACATAGCCATTTCAATGCACATGTCTTGAACACATATGGCACGTCCTCTTTCCTCCCATTATGCAACTCTTCAATCTGCCTCTATTAATGAACTCAACTCCTTTATGTTACTGAACTTGGATCAAAAATAAATTTCCTCTATCTACCTATTTTTTCCTATAAGGTCTGCAACACTATAACTCTTTGGTCTGCCCATTTTTTCCATACTACTGCTCCAAGATGACAAATATAGGGATATGGAGGTTTCCCTTATTCTCAATGACACAATCCTCTACAATACAGTGAACTAGGGCTAGTTGGCTAGCCCACTTGACTCCTACTTTAGTCCTTCAAATTATTTGGCACGTCCTTAGGCCCAATACACCTACCCTTCTACCAGTCTTGTTTTCCTTCACAAGTACAGGACTTAGAGCTCTTATTTGATAGTCACCTAACAACCCTCCAATTTTACTTGGATTGCCATCAGATTTCCCAACCACAGTAATTTTTTTTACTGGTCTAGTGCCCATAACACTGCCCTCATCTAGGGTTCTTCAAATATGCCACCTAATAGTGATTTGAGTCCTCTCAAAATCACTATTCTTGTGTACCAATTTCTTTGTTGTCCAATCTATGAAAAAATCTGAACTACTCATCATATCATCGTTCTAACAATTTTTAGATGATTGAACTAGGGTCACAAATCATCCATTAATAGTCCATTGACTAACTGTTTATAGGTTGCTTCAGATCTCTGTCCAAAACTCTATGGACAATCTAACAAAATCAACTCCTCTTCATGTCAATCCATTCCTCATATGGCACATTTCTTTTGCTCCATCTTCCACTCAGGTCCCACCTTCCTTTGGATGTGCTATCTCCACACATAC
Organism: Pinus albicaulis; assembly: GCA_034641835.2. Classification (NCBI taxonomy): domain Eukaryota; kingdom Viridiplantae; phylum Streptophyta; class Pinopsida; order Pinales; family Pinaceae; genus Pinus; species Pinus albicaulis. The sequence goes on from CM076580.1 coordinate 414,479,331, forward strand.
TTCTGCAAACCATCTTTCAAATTTGTGGTATATATTCCAGAGGTAAACCTCTCTCTAAGGCTCACAACCCCTCTTCTTCTATGCATATTTTTCACAGTCTTAATGGCATGCCTTATGGATTTAACATGCTAGGAAACCTCCCTAAATAGGGAATTATACTTTTATTCCAATTCCTTTAGAACAAACCATATCCACCCATAGAAAAAAATACAACTCTTTCCTCCATAAGATACTCAGCCTAGCTCATATGGATCCATAGATTATGGTCATTTCTTTGACTGAATCTTGAACTAAACTTTACATCTCTATGACCCTCAAACTATGGTTACCTCAGTCAATATTACACCTGTGACTACTTGTTTTTGCCCTAAATTCTAGTGCATACCCTCCTCCATTTTTGTTGGTCTTTATCACAGACCTTGCAACCTAGTAACCACCACAAGGTAGGGTCTCAACCCTCTCTACTATTACAAAATTTTATGCGGAATTCACACAAAAACACCTTTGAAATCACATGCCAAAATTCTCATGAGTCACCTCTCTTGAGCTTTATCTGCCCTAAGAGAACCAACAATATGCCATCCTACTTCCTATCTCGAACCCATTAAGATATGTGACATTCTTATGAACCCTCACATGATGATATTACTCTTGGTGGATGATCATGGCCTCCCTTTAGCAACACTTACTCAGCCCTCTAACTCGACCTAATTTAGGATTACATCTCTCGTAGCCTCCTTAATAAAATGAGCTCCTTATCACTTGATGTTATTTCCTTCATACTAAGGCCTCCTTAAATAGCTTTTCCTATCTAAGCCTCTTAATAACGCTCTAGAACTTACGAAATTTATCTACTTATACCTTAGTAAATGTTATTTTTTTGTTTAATTTTATTTTAGATTTTAAACCTCATCTCGGGTCCAAAGCCCCTACGCTTGGGTTATTTTCCCACAAAACCTTTTGTTGTCAAACTCACACAAACCCATATCGCTAGGATTGTGGAGTACCTCCCAAGCTACACAATTCAACATCATAGTCTAGTTGTAGTAATCGTAACTTGGTCAAGCTCCTATAGTCAAGCTAGGACTTGGTTGGGTTCCCAAGTTGAAAAATAAGTAAGGGTAGTTGTGAGGGCATAATAAATATGAAGGGTTAGGGCATGCCAAGGAATGAAAATGCGTGCTAACACATGTTGGACAATGTCAATGCATGTTGAAGAGTGTTAAGGAGTGTCGAGGCATCACAAGGGAGAACTAGGTAAAATGGCATGGAAATGAACAAATAAGAGCATGTTCTAGGGAGTGTCAGTGAATTAAAGTGTGAAAAGGATGAAGTGTGTTAGAAAAAGTTCATAATAGGATTTGTAAGAGGCTAGCCTATGATTGCGATAAGGGGCTCAACAAAGAAATTTTAAACAAAGGGATACTTTGTGTTGGGCACAACACTATTTTGCCTTTATCTATTACTTTTATATGACATGTGGCACACTTTGGCCGAATGCTCATGTTTTAAACTATTTTAGACAAATCCATATTGTACATTGTTGTGTATAAGTTTTGGGGAACTTATCTTGTGCGACCTATATCTTGCGTGTGTTGTGTATCTTGTGGTTCTTGAAAAATCTCAGTTAATGCTCTACTGTTTATATGAACTGGACATACATGTGAAATATTTCCTATGTAAGCTATGTTTCTTAGTTTTTTTATGGCCATGGCTAGATGTGATCCTTGTCTTGGTAAGTTCTTAAGTGGGAAAATTTCAGCTTGGACATTACTGGCCTAAGATGAGGTATAGGAAGTTCTTAGGTGAACAAGGCACAATCTACTTGTAGTAGGTGTAATTGATCAAGTTGTGACGGCTGAAGCAGACCAATGTCACATGAACTGGAGTAGTTAAGGACTTGATTGGGTTCTTGAGTCGTGAAAAAATGTAAGGCTATTTGTGAGGGCATGAGTGACAAGGCATGCTAGGGAATGATAACATGTGCCAGATAGTTCGAAGGCATTCCAAATATGCTAATATGTGTCAAGTGCTAAGGCATGACAAGATTTGCAATGGTGTGACAATACATGTCGGGGACTATCAAGGCAACAAAAAGGAGAAACAAGTTAAAATACAAGGAAATGAACACATCATAGGGTTAATAAGTCATCAATTTACATTTTCCTAGAGGTGCATTCTATGCACACCAACACTAGGTGGAAATGAGTGTCAAGTGCCAAGTGTTTGTGCATTCTATGTGCCAAATCATTCTCTTTTACTTCTCTTCTACTTTCTAGTAACTAATCTCAAATAAATTTAATATTAAACAATGCCAAAGCATACCAAGGCATCTTAATGAATGCTAGACATGATAATGATCATGGCCTCTTTAGGACTACATATCTCTTCGCCCCCTTGATAAAATGAGTTCCTTCTCACTTGATGTTATTTCCTTCATCCTAAGGACTCCTTAAATATTTTTTCCTACACCTCTTACGAACCCTCTAGAACTTACTATTTTTGTCGAATTAGACCTTAGGAAACATTAATTTTCCTTCTTATTTGTTTTTTTTAGATTTTAAACCCCGTCTTGGGTCCAAAATCCCTTTTCTTGGCTTATATTCCCACAAAGCCTTTTGTGATCAAAATCACACAAATCCATCTCACTAGGCTTGTGGAGTACCTCCGAAGCTACAAATTCAACAACATAGTCTAGTTGTAGTAACTATAACTTGGTCAAGCTCTTGTAGTCAAGCAAGGGTTTGGTTGGGTTCCCAAGTTGAAAATTAAGTGAGGGTAGTTGTGAGGGCATGATAGCTAGGTAGGTTTAGGGCATGCAAAGGAATGAAAAGGCATGCTAGCACATGTTGGAAAATGTCAATGCAAGTTAAACTATAGTGTTAGGGAGTGTTGGGGCATATCAAGGGATAAATAGGTCAAAATGCATGGAAAGGAAAAAATAAGAGTGTGTTCCAGGGAGTGTTAGCGAATTCAAGTGTGCTAAGGACGAAGTGTGTTAGGAGAAGTTTAGAATAGGATTTATAGAAGGAAAGCCTACAGTTGTTATAAGGGGCTCGACATAGGGAGAATTTTTAGACAAAGGGAGATCACTTTGTGCTAGGCACAACATTTTTTTGCCTTTAGTTATTTTTTTTATATGATATGTGGCACACTTTGGCCACATGTTCATGTTTAAAATATATTTATAGATAATTTAATATTGTACATTTTTTTGTATAAGTTTTGGGGCACTCAGCTTGTTTCAACTTATATCTTGTGTGCCTTGTGAATCTTGTGGTTCTTGTAAACTCTCAGTTAATGTTCTATTGTTTATTTGAACTCATTGAACATACATCTCAAATATTTCCTGTGTAAGCTATGTTGATTAGTTGTTTTATGGTCATGGCTAGATCATGTGATCCTTGTCTTGGTAAATAGTTAATTAGGACAATTTGATCTTGGACACGAGTGGCATAAGATGAGTTATAGGTAGTTCTTAGGTGAACAAGGCACAATATACTTGTAGTAGTTGAAATTGGTTAGGTTTTTGCGATTGAATCAGGTCGATGTTTTCACATGAACTGTAGTAGCCAATGACTTGATTGGGTTCCCAAGTCGTGAAAAAATGTAAAGACTAGCTGTGAGGACATGAGTTCCAAGGCATGCTAGGGAATGCTAAGATGTGCCAAATAGTGCGAAGGCATGTCAAACATGATAAGATGTGCCAAGTGATAAGGCATGCCAAGATGTGCAAGGGTGTGTCAATGCGTGCCAGGAACTGTCAAGGCAACAAAAGGGAGAAACAAGTTAAACTACAAGGAAATGAACACATAAGAGGGTTAATGAGTCATCAATTTACCTTTCCTAAGTGGGGCATGCTAGGCACACCTACAATAGGTGCGAATAGGTGCCAAGTGAAAAGTATTAGTGAATTCTAAGTGCCAAGTCTTCCTTTGTTTCTTCTTGTCTACTATCCAAAAATTGATCTCAAATAAATTTAATATTAAACCATGCCAAATCATACCAAGGCATCTCAACGTGTTCCTTACATGCTAAGACTTTCCAAGCGCCAACACGTGCCAAGCGCCAATATGTGTCAGGGAGTGTTATGCATGCTATGAAGTGGAATGGCATGTTGAAGAGTGCTAAGGTGTGTTAGAGAGTGCTAATGCATGTTGAGGAGTGTTAAGGAGTACTAGGACAAAAAATTAAGGGAGCACTAGGTCAAAATTCATGGAAGTTAATGAATATGAGGAACGTGTGCTAGGGACTAGTATTAATGAGTGCTGGTTGTCATGCCAAGGAGGGAGTGACAAGGTATGCAAAGCATTGGTAAGGCATGCTAGGGAATATTAAGGAATGTAAAGAAGTGCCAAAGTTTTCTAGGGAGTTCCAAGGTGTGTTAATTATATGTGCCAAATAGTTCCAAGGTATGCCAATACATGCCAAGTGCTAAGGATGTGCAGGGTTGCAGGGGATGTCAATATGTGTCAAGAAGTTTCAAGGCAACAAAAGGAATAAGCAAGCTAAGATGTAAGTAAATGAAGACATAAGAGGGTTAATAAGTCAGAAATTTATCTTTTTCAAAAGGGGCATGCTAGTCACACTAATAATAGGTCCCAATACATGCCAAGTGCTAATGTATGTCAATGCATTCAACCAAGGTGTTCTAGGGCATGCTAGGGACGACATGCATGCCAACACATGCTAGGATAGTTCCATGTTGTGCTAGCGCATGCCACCATGTGCTTTGGCGTCAGTTTCATGACAAGATGTTCTAGGTACAAAGATGTTCCAAGACATGCGAGGTGCTAAGAAATGTTAGTGTGTGACAAAGCATTAATTTAAGTTGTGCCCGGATTGTCGAGGAGTGTTAGATATTTCTCATTAATATAATTTTCACACTTGATTATGTATTAAATAATATATTTTCTACACACACTAGTGGAACTTTATCTAAAGGGAATTTGATAGATAATAAACTTAATAGATATGAATCATGTGTTGACTCATAGGAAAACTCTATTCGACTAGTGAATACTTGAGGGAAATGATACACACTAATTACTTCTTAAAAAAATGATTGATTCTAACCACTATGGCCTTGGAAATATCATAAAAAATACTCCACAATAATTGCCTTAAATCGTTACCTTTTGAAAAAAAAACATATTAACATGCATATAGCGTCATCAAAAACTCATTGGAATGATCAATGGTGACGAACATTTTTTGACCATCACCAAAACTAACAAAAATAGCATTGGTGAGGGTCATTAAAAGTCCGTCACTAGAAGTGTCACCAAAGAGAGAATTAGTGATGGGCCTTTAACGACCCTCACCAAAAGTGTCATTGAAAATGTCTTTGGTGATGGACCATAACGGACCATCACTATATACACTTACAGTGACGGTTTTTTAATGATCAATGATGACAAACATTTTTTGACCATCACCAAAAGTAACAAAAAGAGCATTGGTGAGGGTCATTAAAATTTCGTCACTAGAAGTGTCACCAAAGAAAGAATTAGTGATGGGCCTTTAAAAACCCTCACCAAAAGTGTCATTGAAAATGTCTTTAGTGACGGACCATAAAGGACCATCACTATATACACTTACAATGATGGTTTTTTAAGGATCGTCACCATATGTGACATTGGTGATGGACCTTAAAGGACCGTCACAAGCATGACCCTCACCAATGTGCTTTTTTCTAGTAGTGATGTTTCCGTTATTATTAAATTAAACGATAAAAAAGAATCCCTTTTATAAATAAAAAGGGAAATAGATAAATAAATGAATCTTTCGATTTTTGGTTTGTTGTTCTCCAAATTTATGTTATGGAGTCTTTTCTTGACAATGAAACAAGGTATTGCAAATCTGTTATTCAACTTTAAAATTATCATTTGTTTTTTTTTCCCCTTGGACTTACGCTGGTGAATTTTTTTTATTTTGTCATTTTGATGTGTTTCCCATCAACTTTAACTACCTTTTCTCTCACCCACCTTGGACTACCCTATGGTATTGTCTTCTCCATGAAAACTATGGTATTGTGCATTCCTAAAATAATTGAAATATGTCCTACTTTATATCTTCATCGTTAGAGATGTTTGTGTATTGTGCATTCATAAAATGAAAATGAAAATGAAAATGTATATATATATATATATATATATATATATATTATAGTAAAGTTTTAATTTAAAAAAATTATATATTATAATAAAATTTGTAGCATACATCAGGTGTTAATCTGTAATCGGCAGGTCTGTTGTTGGCAACGTAGCGACTTGTTCAGATTGCAATTAATCCAACAATATCTAATCATTACTATGCCTGTTTTTATTAGACTGATATTTGTAGTATCCAGAAATATATTTAAATCCTATCACCTTTTAAATTATGCAATGCAGAAGAGAAATTTGATTCTGTATTACACAGAAGAGATTTTGAATCTGATATCAATAGAAATATTCCTTAATGTTCTATTCTCTTCCATAGGTTCTCTCAAAATGCAAACAATACGGGTTGCATGTTTTTTTATCCAGATAATACAACATTTTTTATTCTGCAGTACAGTGGAAAAGGTATGAACCTAATGTGAACATAAATATTTCATGCTGTTGTGCTCTCCTCATTGTGGGTGTGGCTTTCCTTAGCACAGTTCTTGGCATTTTTTTTTTCACACAAAAAAAAAAATCCCCGAGAATTATAACTAGATACACATTTGTATTTGTAGTATTTATCCAGAAATATATTTAAATCCTATCACCTTTTAAATTATGCAGTGAAGGAGAGAAATTTGATTTTGTATTACAATGAAAAGGTTTTGAATCTGATGTCAATATAAATATTTCTTACTTTTCTGTTCTCTTCCATGGTTCTCTCAAAAAGAAAACAATACGGGTTGCGTGTTTTTTTATCCAGATAATACAACATTTTTTATTCTGCAGTACAGTGGAAAAGGTATGAACCTAATGTGAATAGAAATATTCCATGTTGTTGTGCTCTCCTCATCGTGGGTGTGGCTTTCCTTAGCACATTTCTTGGTATTTTTATTTTATAACACAAAAAAAAAATCCATTAGATTTATAACCAGATACAAATTTGTTGTTTTTTCCAACTTGTAATATGTTTACTTACTTTTGAAGGAAAAATGATTCATGTGTTCGCTCGAAAAATTGGAGAAAAGTTGGGAATAAAAGCGTGAAACTACCTAAAGCTCTGTTACTATCCAAGAGACATGAGATGATTGATTTTATGTGAATGATAAATAAATCACAAATTCAATGACAAAAAAACGATCTCTATTAATATCACGATTTCAACATCATCGCAGTCGCCAGTTGCATACCTATTTGCAGCACTGTCAACCTTGGTACTCTTCCCAAGCTGAGATGCGGGGACAATCAGTCCCTTCTCCAACAATCCATATTCGAATGTCGTTCGAACTTACACCGCTGGCTCTTTAAACTATCACCCACAACATATCTTTGGTTTTTATTACATGGCGATTGTACGAGAAGCTGCATCGAAGCCTTTGGAGCCGAAAGATTCAGTCCCTTTTTCCAGTATTCCAGAGAGGCATATTTAGGATGAGATGGTTGAGGCGGCAGAGATCCTTTAGAGAAATAAGAGTGCTCGAGGTGAGATCGAGCAGATGATAAAGGAGGTAGCCCTGGAAACCATCACAACTATTACAATTATATTCAAAATCAACGATTAATAATGTCTCAATCGTCTAACAAAAGATCTAATGGCACATATTATGACATAAAGGCAGCTAGGAAAGTTGTTTTCAAATAAAGACGCCTTACAGCGTAAATATTCATGGTAAATATTCATGATTAAAAATCTTCTTATATTGTAAATATTATTTTTTTATTGTAAATTAAAAGATGGTTATTGAATCATTATTTTAATTTATAACAAATTTTTAATAACAACATTTTCACTTCAAATTCACCAAAACCTAAATTCAATCTAACTTATTTAAAAGAAAAAAAAACTATCATTATAAAAAACATATATAAAATTATTTACTTGTGGATCTAATGGCCTAAAAAATTTCAATAGTCTAGGGGAGTTGTTTTCAAATAAGAATGCCTTATGGCATAAAAATAGTATAAGGGCACATGGATGAAAAAAATAAATAAATGAACATTTCATAATAGCATTGTAAAAACACGGAACTACACGAGCAACTGAAATTAAGACTTAGTTCAAGGAAAAAACTATACCCATGTTCATATTTCAATAGGATAGATGGATGGTCGTGTTTAGTACTGCTTGTGGATATTGCTTAGTTGACCACATTGTAGAGCTTTCCCCATGTTTTTAGGATGAAACATGTGAGAGGGATGGAATGCAATATTACTAAGGAGAATAATATTGGTTATCCTAGGAGATACCCAAGTGGGGTAGTCATGGATTTGTAGTGATATAGTACAAAAGCAATAATTGTCAAATGGATTACTAAAATGTTCATTCAATAAAACATTCCCATGAGGTTAGATAGAACTATATAAATAAGTAGGAAAGCTAATGAGACGTCTTGTGAAGTATATTGTTAACTGTAGCAAGTATGGCTTGCACATTTCCTTCATTATGTTATAATACTTCAAGGGCTTTAACTACATTCTTGTGGTAATTATTTTAGTACTTATGGTGCGAATCATTTGGTTTTTTTAATAAATATAATGGTTTCTCTTCTACCTATTATCTTGCTATTGAAGGGAGAAAGACTATCTAAGTTATCATTAAGGTCATCTCAAAAACACAATTGGCATTAACATTTTTCAGTTTAGAACTTAAAATGAATTTTTCTTGGCCTTCCCATTCTAGATTTACAACCCAAAGTGTAAATATATTTCCAATAAGATAAGGAAAACCCAAAATGAATAATTGAGTGAAAACATATAATTATAGCAAGACTCCCCAAGAAAGACTAATTGTGTCAATCTATGTATGAAAAGTGAAAAAAGGAATGGATCAATGTACACAACCCACTTTATTAATGGGGTTGTAATAGATGATGATTGACATGCATCGGGAAGATTAATGAACCATGGTTGACTATGATTATCTATTGTTAAATATTGTTAACTATTTATGCTTGATGATGGTTGACTAGGTTAATGAAGAATAACCATGAATGTTAAAGAGTAACCATAATTAATTATGACTAATAATTATTAGCTTTGATTAATTATAATTGATCATGGTTAAATGAACACCCTACCATCTAAATCAATATTACAACAATTCTAACTATTACTATTTATATCTCTAACAACTATAATTATAATTATTTATATTTTTAAAAATTGAATTGGGGTTCTTCATTATATAACTTTGTGTGTTGATTAAAACACTCTGTATTGTCATTGTAGCTTTTAGTAGTCCTTCTTTTAACATGTGGTATCTCTCCCCTCCTCGGCACTCCAGGGCCTTCATATCGTAGGTATTTCTTTCAATTGTCTCATTTTTGTGTGTGGGGTCTGGTACCCTGGAAAATTTTCTATTTCGTTTTAGCAGTTTCGTCTTCCTTCATTCCTCGTAGTCATGATGACACTTAATGTTATTTTTTGGCTTGAGTGTGGGTTGGGTCTATTTTCATTCAAATTTTATAGAGTAATATCCCTTTTTTCGGTGTCATGAAGGCTGCAAAACACTTGGTTTGAGCCTACTTTTGGATTCTCGTCTTATTTTTTCTTTGCAAGTTCGTCCATATTGTGTCAACGATTTATTTGATTCTCTATGATGTTTGATGCATTTTATTATGGGGTATCCTCAATATTGTGTGGTTGTTTTAATTTCCATGGGGTATTAATCCCAATTCCCTTTTCCTTCCTTCCAATATTTTCCTACAAAAACGAGTCCATGGTTCAATGTGTAGTGGGTTTTGGTGATGATACCGTTCTCTTTCACAATCCATTATCTCCATATTATTTTAACTTTTTCCTGAGTCAGGTCAATTTACCTAATGACAATTTAGTAGATCCTCTTTATTTTATGTCTCCTACACTCCTTGACAAGACTATGCCACCTTGCGAGAGAATGACAAGTCATAGCGGAGGTTCTTGTTTGAGGTGAAATTATCATCCTAGGCATTTGTTTGGATGGAATTTGGTCGAATCTATGTTTGATAATATACCACCGAAAGTCCATAATGAGATTGAAAAGTTGGAATGTCTGGAATTTGGGATAAATCTTATTTTTCGTACTTTGAAAATCAAAATTAGGATTTCAAGTGGATTCTTGAGCTTGATAAACATCGAAAGTGAAAGTTACACTTCTTACACTCGGTTGAAGGGTATAAATAGCTCAACTACCTCCTTTGTTTGGTCATTAATGACAAAACAAGTGGATCATTACGGGCTTTTTTCAAGGTAAGAATATTTGAAATGTCTCCTCAAAAGAATTCACTATTTCTTGGATGACATATTGTTATGAATTCAAACAGTGGAAAATTATGTGGGGTCAGAGTTGGATTCTGACTCGAGAAACAACTTTCATGTTCCTATGGTGGTGGATATTCCATAGGTTCACATTGCTTCTCCTCTCAATTTTTTCCCTTCAGTGAATGGAAACCCAATGTATTTGGTGGTTTTTTCGTATTCTCCCCTTCTCAATTCAGTTCCTACAATAAATGGAGACACAACGTCTCTGGTGGTAATTTATTATTAACATTACATGGTTTTACTGTCATTTCTTTTTGTATAGAATCGAAGGCTCTCGCACGTCCCAGTGGACTTCATACCTCCTAGCATGCAACATAAGTGAAATTATAGTTTTCTGATGTGTGAAAATTTCAGTTATATTTTAGTTACCTTGTTCAGTCTCTGTGGTTTTTGAATTTTTTTTATCCTTCTGTAATCATGAAAATAGATCCATCTAATGCATATATCTACGGATTAGTCTACAAACACCACATTAAATTGTGCCAGTCGGAAAAAGTTGGCTACCCATCAACGGAAAATTCAACATCCTTCACCATACATAATCATGTTATGAGGCATCCTTCACTGTGATGTCAATAAACATGATGGTTACGCATACATACATCCATCTTGGTGGATTTGATATCTGCCCCATGGCACCTAGAATTTCAAATTTCAAAATTTCCCGTTGAATTTCTGCAAAAGGTTTTTGAATAGGGACAGAATGGAGCCATTTCTTTCATTTTTTTTTCTTCAGGATTTTGAATAGGGACAGGATAGGATTTTTATTTCATTTTTCCTTTTTTAGGTTTTCAACAACCAGATTCCTTGAGATTATTGGAAGTAAGGCACTTAGAATTCGCTGCACTGAAATTTTTCAACTGTTTCCTAGAAATTTTGTGGTTTGCTTGATCCTTTCACGTGAACTTGACTTTGAGATTTAATTTGTAGAGGATTTTCGGGTTAGGTAAGTTCTTCAATGCTAGTGAAATGCGTACGCAATTGGCTGCAACTGTGAATGGTGAAATCCAACAAACTTATTTGTAGCGTAGGTAAGTTCTTCAGTGCGTGTGACCTTCTTAGGGGATTGGCTGCAACGGTGAACGGTGAAATGCAACAAACCGAGGAAGCTGTAGGAGTAGGAATTTATGTGTGTCTATTGAGTTTGAATTTGTGTGTTATTATACTGGTGGTCCTTGTTTTAGTACTTTTACTATTTTTTTTTATCTTGAGCTGGAATATGTTTCATTATTTTTTCTATTTTTTGTTTAGTATTTTTGTATTCCTAAGTTTTGTGTTTAGTATTTTTGTATTCCTAAGTTAAGTTTAAGTAAATTGAGAAATGTGTTATTCTTACTTGTCGCTATTATTTAAAATTTCAGTTTCAAAATTTCAGTTTCAAAGTAATTTTCAACTCACATGCCAACTTTCTTTCGACAGGAGGTTTAAGGATGTAACCTTCTGCATTTTTCCAAAGGTTGCCACAGAGTGCTTTGCCAAGATCATCATACAACTCGTGGACCAGAGCAGAATATGCTTTCTCAAGCGGAAACTGGCTGGAATAGGAAAGCTGGGTTCAGAATGAGGAGGAGGAGGTAGTCGGCGTGGAAGAAAGTTTTATAAAATATTTTATTAACATTTTACAATATAAAATATTTTATTAATATTTTACAAAATATAGTTTTGTATTATTGATAATGAATTATAATATTCGAAATTTAGTTTTACATTGCGATTTTGTTTTTTCAATACAGTTTTGCCAAGAGTTGGTTTAACATTATTGTTATTATAATTTTAAAATATTAAAAAATGAAATTAATATTTTGTATTTTGAAATATTTTAAAGTGTTTCAAGTTTTTAAATTATTAGAATGGCGAAGTTAATATTTTGTAATTTAAAATATTTTAAAGCCTTCAATAATATTTGGTTTATCAAATAAGTTAAAAGGTGTAGGTATTTAATTGTTATTTGTTCAATTTTTTTCTAAACGGATAGAAAGTTTAATTAAAAATAATGTGATTATAGGGAATTTTACTTTCTGGAATTTTAACACACATTTAAAAAAGCCAAATGTTTATTGAAATTTCTAAAAAGGAGGCTTTGTCTATTATAAATAAAATAGACTAATTTTGTTTTTCTAATTTTCCTTACCAATAAAAAAAATTGATTGCAATGGTTCCAAAAACAATTCACCAAAATATAATTTTGAAATATAATGGAAACACACATTTTCTTTTTGGAGTATTTGTTTTTTTAATTTTGAACATTGGCAACAAATTAGATAATTTTTATATATCAATGAATATGTTTTGTTGTAATAATTATATATCAATGAATCTTAGTGTGAGTCTTAGGGCTATTAAATTAATGAGCTATCTATCTTACTGTGAGTCTAAGGGCTATTAAAGTAAAATATGGTTTTACACCTAGTATATTGATACATAAATATTTAATGCAACAAAGAAAATAGTAAAAGAGGAAGTTGTTAGGAGCGGCTGATTTTCCTCTATCTACATGATTTTTTTAAAAATGCATTAAGATACAATATCAACAACATAAGAATTGAAAAAGACCTGATAGGAGTACTACTTAGACTAAGAGAAAACTATAAATGAAAAGGGTAATTAGTTATAAGAAAATTGCAGAAAACTATCACTAAGGTTGCATTGGAAGTGCAAAATGAGGGGATGAAAACTATGCTAAATGATTAAAATTATACCCAAAAAAAAAAATTCTTGATCCAATGAAACAATTAGGGTTAAAATTTGCATTGGGTGGGTGAGTGAAAAGATAGGAGTGAAAAACTATGTTGTTCCTAAAACTATTAGTGGATACCCCAAAAAAATGTCTTGATCCAATGAAAAAATTAGGGTTAAAATTTGTGTTGAGAGGGTGAGTGAAAAGATAGGAGTGAAAAACTATGTTGTTCCTAAAACTATTAGTGGAAGTCGATGGTCTACTCTTTAGGTATAAATGACAAATGCCAACCTAGTGTGAAAATTATATATACATATATAAAGAAATAAAATCCAAATTATAGACTATGAGAAATTGGGTGAGTTGGAAAATAAAAATTACCTCAGTCAAGGGAGATATATGGATCTTTTCCCTAGTATTTTACTAATTTACTTGTGTAGATTTCTTACAGGGGTGAGTAAATTTCAACAAATTAATAGTTACATGTTAAACCTAGGCAATAATGGTTTAAGGGATATAAAACATGATGCTTAGTCTACGTTATGGTTTTCGTCATCAAATTCAAATAAACCACAAATTGAATAATAGCAAAATATTCTTCAAAAATTAAGTTATAAAAAATTTATTATACATGTCCAAAGCCATGTATTCCATTTGAAAATTGATAATAATATACATTTTTTTTATAGAATAACACATTGTACCCAAGATACAAAATGACACGACTTGTGGAAATTGGAAAATAGTACCAACTCATGTTGAAGACACAATGCACCTAGTGCCCACCAAAATGCATAATGGGATCCTCATGCCAATATACATAATCGGTTAGTCACTAATGAGTACCACGTTCACCACAATTAGGTGCATACTTAAATATGATATTCCTCTTTTTCAAGCTTAAGGAAACTTCAGTCTTCTTGCATTGAGGAGTAGTGCACCTTTTTGCAAACTAGAAAGGAAACACCATTTATTTAAGTTCATTTCCACTATTTATCAATTAACAATCTTACAATATTTGATTTGATTTCAATACAAAATAGTTCAGTATAAATGAGATTGCTAGTATCGTGAGCATTTCCCTCCTCCATAACCCAAGCTTCTCTATAATTCATCCCTACAATAGTTATAAGCATCAATTAATGAAATTTTTTAAATTTCTAAAATAAACTCAATATATGATGGATAAGGATTTCATAAACTAATGATCTCCCCATGAATTCATCAAGAAAGATAGATATTGACCTTCCATAAGGGGATACATTCATTAGTTGCATACCTTAATCTAAGGTAATTACTGGGGATGGAACATATGTGGATGAAAAATATATAGATGTAGCCACAATAGATGTAAAATTACATAGCATATTTAGAAATAATAGATATAAGAAATTGGGTTACTATAATCTAGATTAGTGTAGGGTGGATTGGTGGAGTGACATTTTATGGACGGATTGAAAGTGGTGGTGGGGGTTGGTGGTGATAATCTCCCATGGGATATAACATCAAATGAAGCTCCATGTGAAGATAAAGAGGAATACCAATATGGTTGGAGTAAGTTGAATAAAAAAAATCACCATGTACTACATATAATAAATTTCAACCTAGTTAAGATGTCGTAAAACCATCAAATGAAAGTTCTGACATTCAATATCACCTACTAGAATATGTCCAAAAGATTCTTTTTTGTAGTATCCCACTCCAATTTGGGAGATATAAATAATGTAAAAATTGTATAGAGATATTTTTTCATTTGGAATAAAATGATGTTGATGGTGGTTATATACAATTTCTAATATGCTAGAGTGGTGTTGGCCCATAGTAATCAAAATGATAAGGTCATGGATGGCACAATAAAAATAATATATCTAGAGTGATTGGAGATATAAACTAGAGTAGCGTGAGTGTTTTTATTACCAGTATATCATTCTCCTCACAATATATTAGGGGTTTTGATTATGCTCATTAAGAGCATGGTATTTGGGACTTATTACGTGTGGGTATGTTCCACCGATCGTGATAAAATTTCAATTACCTTCTTATGATAGGGTGATAGTAGGTAGTTTTTATTTAATACATTTATTTATACATTGTTATTTGAGAAACATTCCACCCTATATCCCCATGTATGTATCCTCAAGAACCAAGGATGCATTATTAGGGGAAGTTATTGATATGGGGATGTGGTGGAGGCTAGGGAAACATATTCGACCTATATTACTTTGCACATTTGGTCTTGTTTCCAATCCAAATTGAAGGTTACCTATATGAGGTATGAAATACGAAGGTAATTTAGAGCTTTCATTTCCATTTGTACTTGGTTGTGTCCAAAATGGTTTTTATTTTTTCATTTGATTCAATTACATAGCATATGATATTTTAAGTATCAATATTGATCATATACTATATTTGTTTCTAGATATTGTGCCAATAACCCTCATTAATCATGCATTTTATTGGGGAAACAATATGCATACAATTATTGTTTCTAGATGTTTGTTCCATGAATGAAAAATAACCTTGTCTCATTAGCATTCCTTGAAGAAAAAGGGTATGATATTGTATTCAACAAAGGGAAGGCTTGCCTCAAGCATTCTGCTACAAGACAAGTCAAGAAGATTAGTGTTAGTATCACGAAACTCTACAAATTTGAGGTTGATATGTGTGTAGCCTTGAGTAGCAAGGATTATATTTCTCAGAGTAGAGATGTGGCGGTTGAGAGAAAGCGAGATAGATCTCTCAATATGAAACCAATCCCATGACCTCATGGTAGAGTTGCAAGTAGTTACCTGAGGATAAGTTTCACCCTCATGTATTCAACAAAGAGGATATTTTATTTCTATAAAACAAATTCCATGAAAAAATAGGTTCAATAAAGTATAAATCATTGTATTAGGGACCTTACATTATAAAACAATATCTAGGAAAGGTGGCATATATGCATTTGGGAGTTATAAAGGGAAATTATCCCTAACCTCTGAAATGTGCATACATAAATAAGTTTTAACCCTAATAATTTGTTCTAAGAGTTTGAATTCATCTTATATATATTTTTGATAGGTTTTTGTATTATGTTTGTAATATGTTCATCTAATACATTATTTTCTAGTGTCACTCAAATGAACCATTCATAGTTTTGCTACATTAATTGTGTCAATGTTGTGAGATTTTATCATGGAATATTTCCTCAATAGCTTGGTCCATTATTACCCCTTCTCTTTATCTTTCCCATGATGGTGACTTTTGGATTGGACTTTTCACCAATAACTAGTATGGATATGATAGTGTGATTGATTTGTTAACCAATTCCCTTGAGTATCACATTTGTAAACTTTGTGTTTGTCTTTATTTTCAAATTGTAATAATGTAGTTCAATGCCACTAATCATATGCATAACCCTTTATTTTCCAAGAAATATTTAAGAGTTAAATTTTTTGTGCAATCATTCCAATTGGATTTATTTAGCGACATTCCTAGGATCCAAAATCATTTCATAGAAAAAATTGTAAATAATGTTTTATATTGCATTTAGTGCATGCATATATAAGAATATATTTTTTTCATTCTCATATAATTGACAATGCATCACCATAAATAATTACACTTTGAAGAAATATATACTCCATATGAAGAATATACATGTTTTTGTCCTCAAGGGATATTGGAAAATAAGGATTGAATCGATTACAAGGGGATGAACCTTAGTGATTATGGAATTTTCCATAGAAATTTATAGTTCCTCCATTTGCAACCATCACTTGACATTTTGGTGCTAGGTATAGGAAACAGTTCAATTCCTTGGCTACCTTACAATGAATAAAATTATGGGTACTACCCGAATCAATCAACAATATTACCTTTTTTTTTCTTGATATTTCCTTCTATCTTGAGAGCTTGAGGAGTGGTAATTCCTGCCAATGCATTACACGATATGGTCAGACTCATTTCTTGTTCTTCTAGGGTTTCTTCCTGGTGTATATCCTTTTGTTTTGAAGTTTCCTGTTCATTTTATTCCTCCTCTTCACAATCTATGTAAAATAATTTCTTCTCATCACACTTATGACCTTTAGTGTATTTGATATCACAACTATAGCAAAGCCCTTTTGCTCATTTTTCTTCCAATTGTTGTGGTGTCAACCTTGTAGTTTGTGGAAGTTTAGGAGTAGCAACACTTCCATCTGTATAGATGTGAGTGGTAGGCTTCCTTGTCGCCATAATTTTACATTCAATTTTTCTTGCCAACCTGAATGCCTTCTCCAATGAATCAAGTTCCCAAATGTGAACCTCATGTTGGATGTTATCCTTTAAAGTCCCTATGAAGACATCAATCCTATGTTCCTATGGAATATCAGTTACCCTTATATTCAATTTTTGGAAGTCCTCAATGTGCTTCACCACTAAACCCTTTTGTTTTAGATTTATCAATTGGATAAAAAAGGTGTTGTTCTTTGTATCCTCATAATGTTCTATCATTTCCTTCGTAAAAATTTACCAAGTGACAATTTAAGTCATATGGGGAGGATAACAACATTTCTTCCAATCATAAAAGCTACATCCAATCGACAAGCACACATATCATAAAAGTATACATAAGAAGCTTTTCATCACAGAGTCTAGCACATCAATTGGCTAGCATAATTCTCATCCATCACTAAATAGTTTATTCTTGCATTCTAAACCAAGGGTACTATTCCCCCCAAAATAAATATATGACACACAAGACAACTATCAGTTACCTCCTCATAATTGTGTGCCACATAAGTGGTACTATACTACATTTTCCTACATTAGGATCATTTAACTCATAGAACTTGTGCTATCACATCCCTCTCAAAAATTAGTCTAGTCAACAATGTATACCCTCAATCATTTAGTGGTATGATGCATCAAGGTCAACCCTTTTCCTTAGTCTAAATAATAGTATGAATATTGTTTGTCCAACCTCCAACACCTTCCCATATCAATAACTTCCCCTAATAATGCATCCTTGACTCTTGAGGACACATACATGGGGATATAGGGTGGATTTTTTCTCAAATAAAAATGTATAAATCAATGTCATAAAATAAAAATTACCTCATATCACCCTATCCTAAGAAGGTAGTTGTAAGTTTAGCACAATTGATAGAACATACCCACGCATAATAATTCCCAAATACCATGCTCTTAATGAGAATAATCAATACCCCTAATATATTGTGAGGAGAATGATATACCGGTAAGAAAAACATTCATACTACCCTAGCTTATGTCTCCAATCACTCTAGATATACTATTTTTATTGTGCCATTCATGACATTTTCATTTTGATTACTATGGGCCAACACCAATCTAGCATATTAGAAATTGTATCTAACCACCATCAACATCATTTTATTCCAAATGAAAAATCTCGCTATACAATTTTTCCATTATTTATATCTCCCAAATTCGAGTGGGATACTACAATAAAGAAGCTTTTGGACCTATTCTAAAAGGTGAGATTGAATGTAAGGACTTTCATTTGATGGTTTTACGGCATCTTAACTAGGTTGAAATTTATTATATGTAGTACATGGTGATTGTTTTTAATCAACTTACTCTAACCATATTGTTATTCCTCTTTATCTTCACATGGAGCTTCTTCTGATGTTATATCCCATGGGAGCTTATCACCACCGAACACCACCACCACTTTCAAGCCATCCATAAAATGTCACTCCACCAACCCGTCCTACATTAATATTGATTATAGTAACCCAATTTGTTACATCTATTATTTCTAAATATACTATTGTTACATCTATTGTGGCTACATATATAGTTTTTTCATCCACATATGTTGCATCTCCAATAACTACCTTAGATTAAGGTATGCAACTAATGAATGTATCCCCTTATGGAAGGTCAATCTCTATATTTATTGAGAAATTCATGGGGATATCATTAGTTGATAAAATCCTTATCCATCATATATTGAGTTTATTTTAGAAATTTCGAAAATTTCATTAATTGATACTGATAACTATTGTAGGGATGAATTATAGAGAAGCTTGGGTTATGGAGGGGGGAAATACTCTCGATACTAGCAATCTCATTTATACTAAACTATTTTGTATTGAAATCAAATCATATATTGTAAGTCTGTTAATTGGAAATGAACTTAAATAAATGGTGTTTCCTTCCTAGTCTGCAAAAAGGTGCACTACTCCTCAATGCAAGAAGACTCAAGTTTCCTTAAGCTTGAAAAAGAGGAATATCATATTTAAGTATGCACCTAATTGTGCTGAAGGTGGTACTCGTTAGTGAGTGACCCATTATGTATGTTAGCATGAGGTTCCCATTATGAATTTTGGTGGGCACTAGGTGCATTGTGCCTTCAACATGAGTTGGTCATATTTTCCAATTTCCACAAGATGTGTCATTTTGTATCTTGGGTACAATGTGTTATTCTATAAAAAAATATACATTATTATCAATTTATTAATCAAATACATGGCTTTCAACATGTATAATAAGTTGTTTATAACTTAATTTTTGAACAATATTTTGTTATTATTCAATTTGTGGTATATTTGAATTTGATGATGAAAACCATAACATAGAATAAGCATCATGTTTTATATCCCTTAAACCATTATTGCCTAGGTTTAACATGTAACTATTAAGCTATTGAAATTAATTTACTAGGGAAAAGATCCATATATTCTCTCTTGACTTAGGTAATTTTTTTTTTCCGACTCACTCCATTTCACATAGTCTATAATTTGGATTTTATTCTTTTTATATGTATATATAATTATCACACTAGGTTGAAATAAGTAATTTATACCTAAAGAGTAGATCATCGACTTTCACTAATAGTTTTAGGAACAACATACTTTTTCACTCCTATCTTTTCACTCACCCACTCAATGCAAATTTTAACCCTACTTTTTTCATTGGATCAAGACATTTTTTTTCGGTATAATTGTAGTCATTTAGCATAGTTTTCATCCCCTCATTTTACACTTCCAATGCAACCTTAGTGATAGTTTTCTACAATTTTCTTATAACTAATTACCTTTTTCATTTATAGTTTTCTCTTATTCTAAGTAGTACTCCTATCATGTCTTTTTCAATTCTTATGTTTTTGATATTGTATCTTAATGCATTTTTTGAAAAATCATGTAGATAGAGGAAAAGCCCCCTAAGGCTCCTAACAACTTCCTCTTTTACTATTTTTCTTTGTTGCATTAAATATTTATGTCTCAATATACTAAGTGTAAAACCATATTTTACTTTAATAGCCCTTAGACTCACAGTAAGATATATAGCCCTTTAGAGTCACACTAATATATATAGCTCATTACTTTAATAGCCCTTAGACTCACACTAAGATTCATTGATATATAACTAGCAATTCCACCATATGTTGCAAAGGAAACACTGTAAAGAAATAACATAGAAAAGAAAACACATGGCAGAGTCCACACACATAGTGGTAGCCATTATTTTCCATGCTAATTTCTTAGTTGAAGTTACTACTTGTAACTTTGATGGTAAACATGACTCTCTTCACTCTCTATGACATTCAAACACATTAAACAATAAAAAAATAAATATTGTTTTTTTACACTCTAAAGATAAAATTCAATACTGTTGTTGCAAAAGTAGATTATCTTTTCCATCAACATTGAAATTCCTAAAAAAATAATTTGTAGGACTCAAAAGAATTTTATAGTGTTTTTTGTGTGTAATAAATTAGAGGAATCAACAACTTGACATCGATTATGATAGCTACCACTATAATCTCTAATTGAGAGTTACACTAGTGTCTACCCACAGAGCACACGTTCATTAACGGTTTTACCCACTACGGGAAGCTAGATGCATTTATATGTGTTCTAATATCCACCTTCTTTTATACAAAAACAACTCTTTTTCTCATCAGTGCCCAACCGTTTTCATGAAAGATGTAGATAAATATTCTCTTGCAATTGGTGCCAGAGCTGATAGACTATTGCTCCTTGTCTGTTTAGGTAAGGGCAACCTGTCTGCTCAAGCATCAGCTCCATATTATATAATTCTTGATGTATTCTTTTTTGATGAACTATAATATGAATTTTCCAAAAAAGAAAGAAAGGCATGCTTAAAATTAACATGCCTAATAGCAATCTGCCATGTGTACCATGACCTTTAAGTTTTCAGCCATATTGTGCCAATTATGGTATCGAACAATAGAGTTTTTCATTTTCCTTACAAGTCCCAACCCACTGGACTTAGAGCTTTCAGTGAAACCCATATGAAAAACAAGATGACAAATATTTCAACAGGATACTCTACAACGCCCATTAATGAAGAAGAATAAATACCATAATAAATTCTACAAATTACATTGGATTCTTGGCCATGCACCCATGGGGTGCATATCTCTTTTATGATTACTTGGCAGAGCTCTGCACTAGGCCCTTACCTGAGCAAAGAATCCCAATTTCAGTGAAATCAAAGAAGCCCAATTCCAGTGAATTTTGAAATCCTCAGAAACCTTATTTAATAGACTTCCTGAGAACTATGCCGGATATTCAAATGGGCTTAAAATTTCTATGAGAAAAGGAAATAAATTTAGAAATTATAAAAAGGGAAACTTTGAAACCTTAATGGCAGTCTGCTTCTTCACCCTTTTGTCTTGACTACCAATGTAGGGTATCTTCCAAGTGATTTTTGAAATCAGTAGATAGGCAGTTCTGAAAAAAGAAAAATGCCAAAAGACAAAAACCAACCTCCACCCTCCACTGAAGAATATGATGACCTTCAGGCTAGACTCTGTTGATGAGTTGGATATTAGAAAATAAATAGGTTAAACACACAACCGTCTGTTTAGAAACTTGAAACTTCACTGTTTTTAGCGAAAAACCTAGAAACTCGAAACTTCACTATTTTTAACGACAAACCTTTGGGATAAGAATAACAAATTCCATATCACAATGGATCCAATCAACTCTTTATTGACACAAATGAAAAATTTTTGGTTCTCCCAAAGTAAAACAAAAATACATATATGTTTAGGATAGATCATCCGATCTATGTTCACAGGGGCTGGTTGTTAGAAAAAAGAAAGAAGAATTGGCTAGACCTGTGAGGTATCAATTAGTCATCCCTGAAATTTTGAGAGATTAGTCTTCTCCTATTTGACCGGCTCTGGTATGTAGGTCAGCCCTTGGAGTTATCACGAACTCTGAAAGTTCGAAATGGTAAATTCCCAGGCTACCTGCAAGGGAATGGGCATGGTGGCAGGGTTCCTAGAAGCAAGTGAAACCCCAATGTGTCAGTGATGACCAGACTTCTGTTCATGTCAATTCATCATCGACCGAAGGTTCCATATTGCTGGGAGAGGGGCGCAGGTTCCATCTGGGTAGACCAGAGAGGGATGGATTAGGGCTATTAGGTGACGTTGGAAGTTAGAGGATGCGCAATTGAGGTTCACTTGGCAGTTTTGGAAGATAGGAAAGCTAACGGTGATATTGGCCTAAAGGTATACCTGTGGCCTTGTAATTTGAAATGTATAATTTAAATATCCACTGAAACAAAATAGTAACCTTCAACAATAACAACAGAGATAGAGTAAACAATCCAATTAAGAAAACATGATTTTTACCTATAAAACATTTTACAAAATCTCAAATTTGGCATGTATTGCCCATTTGATGCAAGGGGCAAGAAAATTACAATTTAACCTCAAATGCATGAAGCTTACATTAGCATGGAAAGCAAGAAAATGTTTTTATATCAAGATAAAGTTAAAAACTATTTGGTAAGAGGAATCTTTCAAGATCTACGTATCTATGAAACTAGTAACAGATATAGAACAACAAAAAAATCCCATGGAAAATAAAATGATTTTAAGGAAAACTGATCTTTGACATTCATTAAGAAATGCTCCACAAATATTTTACATAAACAAGATTCATTAGCAATTGACATCATTTGGGTCATACATAAACTTGGATTGACTGTATGATACAATCCCTTTTACTTGAAATTAACATTGCATCATGAAACTTCATCAAAGACACAAGAATGACTACTAATCGCAGCTCAACATTGGCTAGCCAATGCTGAAATAAGGGAGAAAATGAAAGAAT
Organism: Pinus albicaulis; assembly: GCA_034641835.2. Classification (NCBI taxonomy): domain Eukaryota; kingdom Viridiplantae; phylum Streptophyta; class Pinopsida; order Pinales; family Pinaceae; genus Pinus; species Pinus albicaulis. The sequence continues at coordinate 414,502,556 of CM076580.1, forward strand.
AAAGCCATAAGTGGCCTAGTCAGTTTGGGATCTTCGACAAAATAAATTAACTAGAAAGCTAAGCAAAGATAAATCACAGAAGTTATCATTTCTTGTTCAATATAATTACTTTAAAGTACAATATCTCTAAGGTAACACAGAGTACATGATAGAAAGATCTAAGATGTTTTGAAATTTAGCTCATAAATGAAAAACCCTATCAGATTGTTGAAACACTGGGAACATCAACAGGGAACTGATCAATGCTTTGGATCCATGGGTTCTTCTCACAACTCGGATTGATAATCCTCAGAGCCCTCCAAACAGCACTGTTGCACTTGAATCTAGACCCAAAGGCAATTTGCCAAGTCCTGTCTCCCTTTCTGATCCTTCCCTTTGCCTCGCTATAAGCAAGATCGTACCACAATGAGCTGCTGGATGTATTCCCAAACCGATAGAGTGTCATCCTCGATGGCTCCATGTGCCATTCCGAAAGCTACAAATTCTTCTCCAACTCATCCAAGACAACCCTCCCTCTAGCATGTATATAGAAATGCTCAAATGCAAGCTTGAAATTAGGAATGTACATAAAAAAAAAGACGCTGGCATACCGCGTGCGGCCGGTGGTATTGTGCGACAGAGGTATTTTGCGTTTATGGTTGCTGCAATTAATAAAATTCATTAAATTTAGCATAACTGTGTCATCGGTATATGTGTAGTGGATACCACATATTCCATTGCTGACAACAGATAGAACTTTGCCTGGTTTTGAAAAGCCGTTTGATTTATGATATGTTGTCTTTTGTTGATTAGGATTTCATTCAGAAAAAATAAATTCAATGTTTCTGCACATTGCATTATTTTATAGGGATTTTGAATTAATTTATTCGTTTAATTTAAAATATTTGGCATCTGGTTGCAACTTGAGAATGAATAGCAGGATTTGTCGGGATATATTGCAACAATTTATTTTTCCTCCTTTAAAAGATGGAAAGAAAAGTTTTCAATGGTGTACTCTAGCATAAGCCTTTTCAGGTATCAGATAGTGTATTTCCATATAACTACCTACCATTTTCTTGCTTTCTCCGATTTTCCAGGGGTGGTATGGACTATGGTCACTTGATTTGCAGGTGAAACAATGGATTTTCTTGGTTTCTTGCGTGAAAATAAAAACTCACCATATCTAGACAAATTATCTGCTTCATATCTGGTCTACATGTGTTAAAGCACTCTTATTTAAATGCATCTTCTGAATACAGAGCTATCTCGCCGATTCAAAACATGTGAGGAGCTTGCTCATATTGTCTTTGGTGGATCTGCGGAGGAAAATAACAACACAACGGAGAAATCTTAAGGGACACTCAAGACTTCGGAGGCTTGAGAGATATTTCCAAAGATCTAGCATTATAAATTTCACAGGAATTTCTACTTAAAATATCAACTTTAGGGCAGTGAGTTTATTTGCGGAGGATAGGAGATTTGTTGATTCAACGCTTTGGACTAGTTGGAGGTCATGATTCCTTCTGGTTGACATTTTTCAGGTCTTCAGTTCAAAACTTATCGGGTCAATTTAATGGTCAGAAAAGCTGTGAGAGAATTTGTGTGTCAAAATTTGCCACATAACCTCACGGTCGTTCCCAGACCGACCAATTCGCACCAAAAGGGGGAAACAATGGCTCAACATCAAAGTATTCTGCATGAAATTGAATGCTTCTAGATTTAGCAAAAACGTACAGATTCCTGAATCTTTAACCCTGCATTTCATACCGCGCATCAATGTTGTGGCTTTGGAGATCAATGAGCATTGATTCCATCCATCTTCTAGCACATTTCTCATGCTCCAGTGGAACTGAGTCGAAGAAAATTCAAAAGGCGAGATCATATATGTCGGCACAGACACCATTCAGACGAGCGAAAACCTCTGTTTTGAAGTGTACTTAAGGGACGAGCCTCTTATCTTTGGAAAACTGGAGAAAACACAGGAATTTGGCGAAGATCTCATGCATGAAATGACATGGACCGTGGAGTGTAGCAGCCAGCTGGAGTATTCGTCAAAATTGTCGCAGACCAGTGCAGTTGGAGAGGTTGTCTAGTATTGTACCGATCAGTTGATTGTGGTCGAGATATAAGCTAGCAAGCTGAGTAAACCCACAAAGAAATAACTATTAGATTTTCCTTCAAAAACGCAGTTTTGAATTAAACCCACAAAGAAATAACTGCTGAGTATAAAGGCGACGAAGGTTGATTCCACAGGCACGGGAGGCCATAGCCTCATGGAGTCACAGAGCGCGGCATGGAGATACTGCATGCCATTCAGTTCATCAAAATGGAAGACGACTCATTAAGAGAAAGAGAAGGACTCGGTAACTATTTTTGTAACTGATTATTTAATCGTAAGGTAGAGATTATTTGAATCGTCTAACATTGAAATCAAGGTTGCACAATGATACACGTAGCAATTTAGGAAAGTTGTTTTCAAATAGGTACGCTTTACAGCGTAATTATTACAACAAAACATATTCATTGATATATAAAAATTATCTGATTTGTTGCCAATGTTCAAAATTAAAAAAACAAATACTCCAAAAAGAATGTGTATTTCCATTATATTTCAAAATTCTATTTTGGTAAATTGTTTTTGGAACCATTGCAATTAATTTTTTTTATTGGTAAGAAAAATTAGGAAAATAAAATTAGTCTATTTTATTTCTAATAGCCAAAGCCTCCTTTTTAGAAATTTCAATAAACATTTAGCTTTTTTAAATGTGTGTTAAAATTGAGGAAAGTAAAATTCCCTATAATCATATTATTTTTAATTAAACTTTCTATCCATTTAAAAAAAATAAACAAATAACAATTAAATATCTACACTTTTTAACTTATTTGATAAACCAAATATTCTTAAAGGCTTTAAAATATTTTAAATAACAAAATATTAACTTCATCATTCTTATAATTTAAAAACATAAAACACTTTAAAATATTTTAAAATTCAAAATATTAATTTCATTTTTTAATAATTTAAAATTATAATAACAATAATGTTAAACCAAGTTTTAATAAAAATGTATTAAAAAAACAAAATGTGAATGTAAAACTAAATTTACAATATTATAATTCATTATCAATAATATAAAACTATATTTTGTAAAATATTAATAAAATATTTTATATTGTAACATGCTAATAAAATATTTTATAAAACTTTCTTCAACGCTGACTATCTCCTCCTCCTCATTCCGAAGCCAGGTTGCCTATTCCAACTAGTTTGCGCTTGAGAAAGCATCTTCTGCTCTAGTCCACGAGTGGTATGATGACCTTGGCAAAGCACTCTGTGGGAACTTTTGGAAAAATGCAAAAGGTTTGATCCTTAAACTTCTTGTCGAAAGAAAGCTAGTGTGTGAGCTGAAAAATTACTTTGAAACTGAAATTTCAAATACTACCGACAACTAAGAATAACACATTTCTGAATTTACTTAAATTTAACTTAGCACTACAAAATACTAAACTAACAAAAATAGAAAAAATAATGAAAGAAGAGTAGCCGAATACATATTATTTCAAATAGAATTAAGAAACACATGCTCAACTGGTCCTTTAGCGCCTTAAACTTGCCTAGTCAGGTTATCCTTCTTAGAGCTATCCTTCAAGCCCTTCCTATTTATCAATTGTCGAGTATGGCTTGCCCAAAAAGAACCTGTGATGATTTAATTAGTATGTTTAAGAAATTTTTATGGCAATGGCCCCAGGAAAAGAGAAAATGGGCTTTGTTATCCTGGGATAAGCTTACTTTACCTAAACCGAAGGGGGGGCTCGGCCTTCGGGATCCATATATTCTTAATCAGGTCATGGGCGCTAAGTTATGGTGGAGGTGGCTACAAGGAGGAGTAGCGTTATGGCAGACCATCTGGGCAAGAAAGTACCATATGCCTCACACGATTAAAGAGTGACTTAGCTGCCCTAATATTGAAAAGGGTTCGGGGATATGGAACCTAGCATCTGCCAATGGACATTTGATAAGGATCCACAGTTTCTGGGAGGTTAGAGATGGTAATTACGCATGCTTTTGGGAGGAATCATGGCAACAACAGGAGAAGTTGTTTACCAGATTAGATTTGGCAGAAATTTTCCTGTTTACCCGAAACCCCCAAAGTAAGGAAGTTAAACACTATTGGGATGACCAGACTGACTTCTTCTTGAGGAAATGGAAACAAAAGGGTCATTGGCACCAGGTTCTAGAAACTCAGCAATGGGAAAATTTTGCAAAAGAACTCTGGACAAGGAAGATCCCTATACAGGAGGGTACCAATATTCTGCGATGGGGTTACAGGCTGAGGGGAATGTTCTCGATTCAGGAAGCCTATCAATTGTAAGCACAACAACTAGACCTTCTGGTTAATCGATTGTGGAAGACAATTTTTGTCCACCAAGAATTGGCCGAAAATAGAGCACTTCTTATGGTTGGTGGGGCATGGGAGGATCCTCACATGGGACCAGCTCTAGAAAATGGGAATGCATGGGCCATATAAGTGTGTAATGTGTGAATCATATACAAAAAAAATGGAACATCTGTTGAATAATTGTCCAGTGATGGATCAGATGTGGCTTAGCCTTCATAGATTATTCCAAAAAACTGATCGAAATAATCATAGTCTGAGCCAAACAATTGAAAACTGGAGGAAAGGTGGATACAAAAGCCCTGTGGTGAACAGAGCATGGGTGCTTGTAGTAGGATTTCTACGCTGGTCACCATGGAAAGAAAGAAATTGAAGGATCTTTCAAGATTCCAAACTTAATATTGAATATATCTGGAACCTCACTAAGCAAGGAATCCGTGAAACAATTCTGGCTGAAAAATGGGATCACGATGATTGGGTGGTTAAAGCACAGGAAGGTAGAATTCTTCAACAATTAAATCTGAAAGAAGAAATGGTTGCACCCACCTCCTGGAAACAAGTGCCATTACCCTATCACGTAAGAAATACTTTTGATAGACCACAATCAGGCTTTCTCAAACTGAATTATGATGGCGCGTCCAAGGGGAATCCTGGACAGGCAGGCGCCGGAGGACTATTTCGTGACTGTATAGGGACAACTCTCTGGATTTTCGCTATTGACTTAGGGAATTCTACAAATAACAAAGTTGAACTAGCAATGGTGAAACTTGGAATAGTAATTGCTAAGCGAGAACATTATAATAGGCTAGAATTGAAGGTGACTCTGCAATGGTTACTGGCATTCTTAAAAAACTCCTTTAAGGAATGAATTGGGAGTCGATCACTAAGCGCTGGCGAACAGCAAGATTGATACCAGAAATCCAACAAAAAATCAAGCAAATCGATTATGTCATACCTGTGCATGTGAGATGGCAAGGCAACTAGGTGGCTGATTATCTTGCGAATTGGGCTTGCCGAAATGTCGACGGTCATTTGGATCGACCATGGCAACGAGAGGTAGTGTAGTTGATGCCTGATCTTCAGAATATCCTAACAGAGGATTTGGCATTTGGAACTTAGGGTAATAGTACTCCCTGATCGGGGTGAAAAATACTTAGAACGGTAGGCGAAATACTGCGAACAGAGCTTCACAATCTAGCTGAGTTTGAACGTGTTGATGTGGATGGTGTATGCCTGCATGGTGGAGGGTACGTGGGTAGTGTACACCTACCACGTGGTGGCTGCATGCAACCACCGGGAGGCATTGATTGAAGGGACGTATGGCACCACCATCTTAAATTAACCGCACTTACCGAAGCCTCCAGATGGATCGGCTAGCTAGGTTTTCAGACACGTTTTGGAAACAGGTTCGTCAGTGCAGGGTTAAGGCAAGTAAGGTTGTTTTCAATTTAATTGTTAGTTGTTTCACTCTGATTCTGGCTCCTGAGATTTATAGTGCATGCAGTGGTGAAGTTCGGAAGGGTTTCAGGGTGACGGAGAAAGCTCAACAGTGGTATGTATCTTCGTTTTTAACCTTTCAGCTCTCAACTCTGCTCTCTTCTTGTCTGCGGATTTTTCTCATGGTTTTTTTAGAAGATTTGTGGGAATGGTGGTATGTTCACTTCTGGTTTGAATTCCTGCAGCAGAGTCATGAAGTTGGTTGCAGCATCCAGTTTCTTCACTTAGTTCCTACTCTGTCTTGCATTTTCATGCCTGTTAGTCTTTTTACGTTTCTGTTCTTCTTCCCCGACCCTGGTATCTTTCGAATTTTGGGGTACGATTTATACCTTTGGGAAAGCTGGATGCACTACACTTTTGGGTTTCTTACTCATAGTTATGTAATTACATGTGTGTTGGGAGTTCGTCGAGGTATTGTTTTTATGAGCCTGGTTTTCTTTTCGGGTCTATCGGCCATTCGCATGCAAAGTGCTTGTGATTCGGCCACTGGCAATTGCTCTGTTTATGTTATGGATTACTATACCTTGGTTTCGGTATCGGGTTTTATGGGTAATGGTCATTTTGTTAACTTCCTCTTCTGTCAGTATTTGAATTGGGCTTTGCCTTTTCACCTCGCTCTCTTCTGTGGTATTTGCATGCATCTTCTTGTGGGTAGTCTTGGTCCCTATTATTGGCCTAATTCTGTATTTGGGATTTTGAATTGGCTCGTTTACCCGTCTTCGCTTCCTATTGCATTACGATAGAATTTCTATTCAACGACCTATTTCTCAGCCTTGTCTGGTACCGTTTAGATGTTCTTGTGTTCGTTCTGGGTGTTTATCTCTTACCTTTTTTCGGTCACTGACTTGGGAGATGGTGCTATTCTTTGCGGTGCTGTCTATATGCTATCTATGCAGCTGACTCATATTGTTGTATGGATGGAAGTTTTAAGAGAATTTTCAGGTTTTTCTAAAATGGTAAAATGGGGCAGAAATCCTACTGGGGGAAAGGGCAAGCAACCATCTCCCGAAACGCACCAGAAAAGGGGAAGAAAGTTGGTCTAGCAACACCTTGAGCCACTGGTTCAAACCTTCATGACTGACATCCCCAATTCAGCTCATGGTCGCATTTATGGATGGGAATCTGAGATTCTAGATAACATAGATTTGGAGGATGACATGGCTCTAGAGGATATGCAAACTGTGATTTTCGACCCTGGGCATACCCAGGGACAAACTTCTCTACTTCAACAATCTTTTTGAACATATTGGTTAATTAAATGCTTGTTAGCCAAAGCTGTTATGTCTATAGCAGAAACAAAGCTGGAATCGACCCTGGCGGATATCAATAGGAATATTCAGGAAATTAATTTATGTCAGTTGCATCCGTATGTGAGGCTTGGAAGACAGGAGAAGGAAATTAAAGCATTGCAACAAGTTTCAGTTGAACAACCAGGAGCTTCAGCCAAAGCTCCAACACCTATTGAATCTGAGGAGAATTAATATTTTCCTACTCTTATGCTATAGTTTACGGTTCTTTTGTTGCTTTCCTTTTGTACATGATATGGTCTCTAGACTTGGATATCTAGTATAGACAAATTTAGTATAGGTTATTAGGAATTTTTATGTTCTGGTTGACTTATTTTGAACTCCGATGGCCAAAATACCTGGTTTTCTGCGGGTAGGTTGAGGTCTAGTTTTGTATCTTTTGCCCGATTTTATTAATAGAAAATAGAAGGTACCACCTAAGCTTACAAAAAAAAAACACAGAAATTCAAACTCAATAAAACACACAACTTCCTACTCCTACAGCTTCCTCCATTTGTTGCATTTCACCATTCACCATTGCAGGAATCCCCTACGCAGGTCACACGCACTGAAGAACTTACCTACGCTGCAAATACGTTTGTTGTTTTCACCATTCACAGTTGCAGTGAATTCCCTCGCACTGAAGAACTTACCTACGCTGCAAATCCTCTGCAAATTAAATCTCAAAGTTAAGTTCACATGAAAGGATCAAGCAAACCACAAAATTTCCAAGAAACAGTTGAAAACCTTCAGTGCAGCGAATTCTAAGTGCCTTACTTCCAATAATCTCAAGGAATTTGGTTGTTGAAAATCTGAAAAACTAAAATGAAATAAAAATCCTATCCTGGCCCTATTCAAAATTTTGAAAAACGAAAATGAAAGAAATGGCTCCATTGCGTCCCTATTCAAAAACCTTTTGCAGAAATTCAACAAAAAATTTTGAAATTTGAAATTCTAAGTGCCATGGGGCTGATATCAAATCCACCATGGATGTATTTATGTGTAATCATGTTTATTGACTATTAAGCACATCACAGACTCGTAAGCATATGACATGGAGAGATGCCCCATAACATGATTATGTATGGTGAAGGACGTTGAATTCTCTTTTGACAAGTAGCGAACGTTCTCAGACCGGCACAATTTCCAAGTTAAAATGTGGGGTCGGTAGACTACTTCTATATCTAATGCGTATATTAAATAGTATTCAACAATAATGCAGTTGTAATGGGTAATTCTATTTTTTTGACGGATAATTTATCTAACGATAGATATCCATGTATAAAATTTTGTTATCTTTTGATGAATGAAATTTTATGTGCCGATTCCAAAAAAAAAAAAAACTTAAATAATTTTTCTTATAATCCCTTGAATTTCCTACTGCATTCTCACTAGTATTCATTAACAAAATATTTTAATGTCTTTGACCAAAATATTATCCTATATATTCTCGTTCCACCACTTTTAAAATATGTTAATTTTATTCCAGAAATGATTACAAAGTGTTGTTCTAAATTTTGATGATTCACATTTATTTTAAATATTTTGAAAATAAAGGAATTCTCATCCATGTGAGCAAAGGATAATTAATGATAAATGTAGGTTTGAGAGCTGTTTCAAGAATGATTTTTTTAATCGAAAAAAAATATGATAATTAATGATAAATGTAGATTTGAGAACTGTTTCAAGAATGTTTTTTTTTAATTGAAAAAAAATTGATATTTTAGGTAAATATTAAATCTTTTGAAAATAAAGTGATTCCACAACTTTTTAGATCTATCTCTATATAGAATTTTTCTTTTGTTTTCATTTTCAAACTTTAATTTAATTTATCTAATTTATATTTATAAAATTAAATATAATATTTTATATGACTAATAACACCTTTATTATTTTTAGATTTTAGGTAAGTATTAAATCTTTTGAAAATAAAGTGATTCTACAACTTTTTAGATCTATATAGAATTTTGATTTTTTTTTCATACTCTAATTTAATTTGTATAATTTATATTTATAAAATTAAATATAATACTTTATATTATTAATAACATCTCCATTATTTTTAGTTAAGGATAAGAATGATATTCTGGGTATATTTTACATGTTCACCATTCACCAATGTACATACAACTTTTAGGCTTTTTAGCATATATATATATATATATATATATATATATATTTTTTTTTTTTTTTTTTTTATTTTGTTTTTAATTTAATTTAATTTAATTTATGTAATTTATATTTGTAAAATTGAAGATAATATTTTATATTATTAATAACTTTTTAATTATTTTTATAATATAATGTTTGGTATAATTTATCAATCTAAATAAATAATATTTGTATTTTTTTATTTTTATTTTAATTTACAAACTTTGTATTAACAGAAAAAAATCAAATATTACAGTGTTAAATTGATCAGATCACAAAGGAGAATCATGTTAACTTTTGGAGATGCTAGGTGATTCATATTTTTCTACTAAACTTAGATTACAAAACACAAAATGTATCTGCCAGTTGATCATCAAATACTAAAAGCCAGACTCGTTGGTGAACTCGTACAAAAAATAACATAATACCAACCATATCTAACAAAAATAAACATCATTAAGAATCAAAGGAAGAAATGGGAATACCAACCATATCTAACAAAAATAAACATCATTAAGAATCAAAGGAAGAAATGGGTGCGAGATCCTTGGCACTTGATCCAAGAGGAGCATCAATGTCTGAATAACAAATTAGGTGTCCTTCAACATGAGCTAGTCTTCAGTAAAGTTTTTCCATAGTGAAACATTGGTTTCACAATATCCTATTGATGTCTTATAGGGATGCAAAAACATTCGGTAACGTTCGACCTATTTTTCTTTCAAAAACATACTAAGAAGTGTCTTCATATTCCAGTGAAGGGCCACATAATTAAGATATTGTTATTTTTGTCCCCTGGTATGCCCATGGTTTGGAACCCAGAAAGAGACCTCATCCATGATCGAAAAATTAGATAAATATTATCTCTTTGCTCCTTCTTGAGTTTCCAGCTTCCTAAGTTATCTCCTTGTCTCTAGAGGAACTACATTGAATTATGTAGTGGTTGATTGTTAAGTGAAGAGTCGAGCCCTACATTGACTTTGTGGACTATTGCCACCTCCACCCCTTATACACTCGTGTGTTTTCTAGGTAGCATGGCGGGTAGGAGAGGATAACACTTACAACAAGAACTATAATAACTATGACCAGGGAAATGGAAATATAAGAACCTAGGAGGAACCTAATTAGGAGACAGAACCAAGAAAATACCAAATTCATCATAGGAAATAGAAAACATAATACCATATGTACGAGCCATGTATGCATACACCCCAAGACTGGTTATACTCTTGTAGGAACCTGCAATATCCATAATTAAATGAAAGAAAACAAAGCCCAAGCCCTACAAAGTGCTAAATTTTCGATAATTGCACCAACTTACATAAATTTTAGAAGGCACAAGAAGGTTAACCCCCTACCAAAAAATCGACATTAGATGTCCCTTACCTAGAATATTTTTAGACTCAAAATTACCTCCCCAAACCAGATGATGCTCAAGACCTAGCAAGATCATATTCACCACGATAGAAATAGGAATGAAACAAACTGGGATAGCAAAGCTAAGAAAAATACTAATAATTACAAAGTAAAATTGAGGGGACGATACCAACTTGCTAATGATCGAGTGCATAATCTGAGGCCAGTGTTGACCTCCACAACTAAACTCAAGATCTACCAATCTATTGGCCTTGCTACGAGTGAAATTCTTCACCCTCCTCAATTTTTTGGGAACCCACTACAAATTGATCTCCTCCAGTTTGTCACGATGCTTTCAGGTTTTTAGCTTTCCAACCACACCAAAACTCTGTCAACCAATACCCAACCTCAACAACCAATTTCCTTTCTTGCCACTAAAGAAACTCACCTCCGTCTACTTCTCCAACTCCAAGTGGAAAACACACCTCTTAAAATGAACACTAGGGGAAAAAAATAGACAAAAATACCTAAACACAAGATTCGATTGAAGGGGAAAGCACCAAGGAGGTTGGCTCCTCAACCTAATGGCTACAGAAACCCTCCACCTTCACAATTAGAAAACAAACCCAATACAACTACCCAACTCCACTATTTAATACCATATGGGTGGTTGCATGCAGCGACATGCCCAGAACGTGATACACCAACCTCATTTAATAATAATCTAGTGGGCGAGGTGGTGTGCTCTTTCCCACAAACCCCCTCTTGGATATTGTGCACACCCCCATAGGGGATTCTTTCTCTTTATCCAAGATGACTTGGATTTAATCTACCCAAAATTCATTCTCACCTAGTGGCCACCTTTCATTAATGAAAATATCTCATCTATGGTAGCCAAGGTTCCGTAAAAAATCCACAATTGTATTCGTTGATCTTCTAGAGTGGAGTAAAATCACGTAGTCTAGCTGAGAGATCAGTTATGTAATTCAATCTATCAAAAAATCCATTCGTCATCTTGTTTCCATCTTATTGGATAAATTCCCATGGATGAGTTTCTAAGTTATCACGATAACCAACTTTGAATACCCATCGATCTAAAGCTTCCAATATTCTTCTTTTATTGCAATTTTTAGACCTTTCCCAAGTGCTTAGAACTCTACCACATTGATGTTGGTAGTCCCAGAGCTCTGAGAAAATATCTTTAAGGTATCAATTTTATCATCCTTAATGACTCTGCCAAACCCTATGATTCTTGATTTCCGTTAGAGGCTCCTTCAAAATTCAATTTGAAAAATCTAGAGGGAGGAGGGGTGAATATGCTGGGAGAACTACTTCTTAACTCTAGACTTCTGACATTTCCAAGGAAAATTCTTCTGGGTGATCTATCTTTTAGTGTTTCGAAGACCATGATTCCACTAATATGGTTTATTTGATGTTCTTTCTGATTATCTCCCACACCCTTTCAACTGATTTTCTCTTATTCATTAATATTCTTCTATCTCATTCCTTCCATATAGCCCAAGAGGAAAATCCTCCAACAAGAGCTCATGGTCTATTTATCACAGGTTTTTTGAATAGATTGTATCTCCATTGCTTAAATGTAGCTACTATGTTCTCCCAATTACGATTGTTATATCAAAATACTAATGTTATATATAACCAATTTTCTTTCACATAATTACATAGATTTAGATTTATGTAGTTTCTATTATATAAATATGAATTTGATTATTTGATTATTAATAATTTAATTATAATCAATTAATTTAATTAGAAATTTTATAATTAAATGATCCATTTAAATATTTAAAATTATATATATAGATTTTTTTTTTTTAATTTTAAACTTTTTGTACATTAAAAATAAATAATAACCATTGCATCAGAAATTGTGTCACTGAATTTTGAAAAAGAGAGCATGAAATCATTTAACTCCATATCCTATTAATTTAAATTTACCTTGTGCTTCAGTGAAATCAATCAAGATCAAATTTGTACTGTGAAATGAAGAAAGATCAAATTTGTACTGTGAAATAGCATAATAAAATCTGTAAATAAAATTTATCGAAACTATTGAAACTATTTTTACTATCTATATGGTCACGCATCACACGACAACCATAGTTCCCATGATAGAAACATCACTTTACAAATACCCCTTTCGTTTTCAAAATAACTTGTGTTAATGGAAATGGAGTAGCTTTTAAATGAGGAAGGAACCACCTTTCGTTTCAAAGGAGGATGGAAGGAATTATACTTGGAATAATGCCTTACAATAGTAAATAGGTAATATTAGTTTGTTGGTTGTTGAGTTTTTTTGAGAGATTTTCTCAACATGTTAAAAATTGTTATTCTATTAATCTATTAAATAAATGGCTCTCCAAGTGAGATACCTGGAGAGTGCACAAACACTCCATACAAAGCACTGACTCTTCAATCAGAAGAGCCTCACATATATATGCTTTCACACTAATATATTGGTTCCAACCACTCCCTAGTAATTAGGATCTGAGACCTAATATTAGAGTCTCAATCGTATCCAAACAACTAGATTTCTCCATTATCTTTTAACACTCCCCCTTAATGGAGAAAGGGTACTAAAGAATAAAATATGCCTACTAGCCTCATTCTCAGCTAGGCTTACATAAAAACATAAAAAAATGTGGTAACAATTTTTTTTATAAATATACATCATATAAATTCAAATAATAATTTCATAGGATTCCAAATTCGATTTAATTCATAATATCATAGCATTTGGACTTGAGCAACAATCGTACCCTTGTGGCAATCACAACAGGGACATAAGCTTGCAGAAATGCAAAAATCTCTCTGCCTTCTTCCAACAGGTGATGGTGGCGTGGGTGCCGATATCTGCATTGACACTCCAATATGGAAACAACTTCCACGAGGTATACACAAGTCAATTGGCCTCCTGCCATGATCTCTATGATGACCTTCTACAACTTGGCCTTCACGGCCTCCACACCAGCTCAACCAATTACCAGTGACAGCGACAGCGCCGCGCTATGAAAAAACTTGGCTCAAAAAATTGAAATTTTGTCCACCATCGAAAAAAAATTGAGAAGTCTTAGGTTGTGGTCCTATTTGTGAGGAAGCGTGATAAAACAACATGGATATACAACAACCACCGATATTACTCCGTTATGAAACCAACTCAAAAAATAGAAGAGAAGATAGATCAACGCCTTAAAAATCAACCACTTCGAGGGGGCAACCTCCAATACATTACATAAATGAAAAATTCCTGGATGATACAAATGACCAAACCTCCTTTCTATATATAGGAGTCCATGGGGCCACAATGTAATCCTATTCAGCCTAACAATAATAATGTAAGGGTACAATAATAATAATATGGGGGTTACATGGGTACAACAATAACAATAAGGGGGTTACACTAACAACAATAAGGGGATTACACTAACAACAATAAGGGACTATACTAGTAATATAGGGACCTAACATGTTCCACCCCTTCAAAAAAGTGTTGTCCTCAATGCTTGAGTAGCTCCAAGTGCTTCTGTATAAAATTCTCATCCTCCCATGTAGAATCTTCAGTGGATAAGTTCTTCCATTTTATGAGATACTTTGAAATTGATCGCTTTCGTAGATGACAAGTTCTTGTTTTCGTGACTGCTTCAGGTTCCAATATGGTTTTTCCTTCCTCATCAATTTCTGGCAATATTGTTTGAACTTGATTTTTGTGCCCTATAACCTTCTTTAAGCATGAAACATGGAAAAATCGATGCACTCACGAAGAAGCAGGAAGCTCCAATTTGTATGCCATAGTACCAATATTTTGCAACACCTTGTAAGGACCATATTACTTTGGCGATAATTTATTATCCTTCTTAGCTTGCTTGAGAGACATTTGTTTGTATGGTTGTAGCTGTAAAAATACCCAGTATCCTACATCAAAACTTCTCTCACTGCGATGTTGATCTGCCTATTTTTTCATTCGATTTTGTGCCAAATTTAGGTTATCCTTTAAGAGTTGGAGAACTTATTTTTCATGCTCGATGTGATCTTCCACTGCTTGAAACCTAGAATTTTCCCTTGAAGAAGATGTGATGGACGATGGATGATATCCATAAAGTGCCATAAATGGGGTCATTTTCACTGCAATATGGAAGGAATTGTTATACCACCATTCAACAAGAGGTAACCACTTGACCCATTATGCTTGCTTATCAAATACAAAACAACAAAGATATCCTTCCAAACATTTATTCACTATCTTAGTTTGACCATCAGATTGAGGATGGTAAGATGAGCTGTGAGCTAGTTGAGTACCCAAACAAGAAAATAATTTCATCCAAACATTTCATGTAAAAATGGGATCTCTGTCACTTACAATAATCTTTGGGTTTCCATGTAGCTTTTGAATTGTTTCCATAAATGCACTAGAAATTGTACTTGCTTTAAATGGATGAGATAATAGACAAAAGTGTGCATACTTGGTAAGTCTATAAATTACCACCATGATGACACTCTTTCCTTCGGACTTAGGTAAACTTGTGATAAAATCCATTGAAATATCCTCCCAACGTTGACTTGGAATGGATAAAGGTTGTAGAAGACCCAGCGTCTTAATTGTTTCAACTTTATTTTTATATCAAACCAAACATTCTGCCACAAAATTTTGAATATCATATTTTAGGCCATCCCAATAAAAATATTTCTTCACCCTGTGGTATGTTTTTAAAAATCCTGAGTGTCCTCCTAAAAGAGATGTGTGCAATTTCAAAAGAATCTTTTGTTTTAGTTGGGAATTCTTGAAAATATATAAGCAATCTTTGTACCATAAGGAATCATTTTTCAAACTAAATGTATCATATGTACTAGGATCTTACTGCAAATTTTGAATGAGTGTCCACACTTATTTTTCCTTCTTCCATTCATCCCTTGCTTCGGTTATATCCAATATGGTTGGATAATAGAAATGGCACAAAGCAATGCTTCCACCTCTTCATCCTTTCTTGAGAGTGCATCTAAAACAACATTTAGCTTCCCTTTTTTGTAGATGATTTCAAAGTGGTAACCCAACATCTTTGTGACCCATTTTTTCTGCTCTTCTGAAGATAGTATTTGTTCCAGAAAGTTTTTAAGACTATCATGATCAATTTTTACCTTGAAGTGTCTTCCCATTAGGTAAGGTCATCATTTCTTTAGTGCATGCAGTATTGCCAACATTTCCTTCTCATAAGTAGCCTTTTGTAAATACTTTCCTTTGATTAGACAACTTTCAAAAGCAATGGGTATTCCTTCTAGAATTAAAATGGCACCAATTCCATTTCCTGAGGCATCACATTCCACAATAAAGGTTTTTCTGAGGTTAGGCGTAGCTAAGACTGTTGTTAGGCACATTGCCTCTTTAAGATGTTCAAAGGCCTTAGTTGCTTCAGTACTCCATGAAAATGCATATCTCTTCAGTAATGTTGTTAGAGGTGCTGCTATTCTCCCATAATTCTTAACAAATTTATGATAATGCCTCCCTAACCCGAGAAACTCACAACTACTTTTGTATGTAATTATCTATCTTCTTACTATTAATTTTTTGTTAGAATTACTAATTCTCTGATATATGAATATGACCAAGACTTACCTTCAGGATTTCAAAGAAACATTGAGAAAACATAATTATTCTCTCAATAGCTTGAAAACTCTTTCAACATGTTCAACATGATCCTTCCAAGACCTGCTGTAGATTAGTATATCATCAAAAATATTAGCACAAATTTTCTAAGGAAGGGTTTGAAAATGGAATTCATCAACCCTTGAAATGTAGAAGGTGCATTGGTAAGGCCAAAAGGCATGACCAAAAATTCATAATGACCCTCATGAGTTTGAAATGTTGTTTTAGATTATCTTTATCCTTTCACTTCAATCGCGAGAAGGAGATTCTGGAACGA
The DNA here is from genome assembly GCA_034641835.2 of Pinus albicaulis. NCBI lineage: Eukaryota > Viridiplantae > Streptophyta > Pinopsida > Pinales > Pinaceae > Pinus > Pinus albicaulis. The sequence goes on from CM076580.1 coordinate 414,519,155, forward strand.
AGATCCAACTTGGTAAAATAAATTGCTCCATGTAATTCATCCAATAATTCATCAATCATAGGAATGGAAAATTTATCTTTAATGGTGAGCTTATTGAGCTCCCTATAATCCGGACACATGCGCCATGATCCATCCTTCTTGTGTACCAATACTACAGGAGCAGAGAAAGAACTTTGACTAGTTTGAATTATACCCGCCTCTAACATTTCTGCAATCATACGTTCAATTTCGCTCTTTTGGACGTAAGGATATCTATAAGGCCTGATGTTTGGAGGAACACTTCCTGGAATCAAATGAATAACATGATCATGATCACGAATAGGTGGGAGTCCTTTGGGAGTTTCAAACACCTTGAAATGATTGTCCAAGACTTGTTGGAGATCTGCAGAAATAGATGATTTTGATGTTGGAACTTCTAGTGAGCATAATTGTGCAATTACACCTCGTTGTTCTTTCTTTAGAAGCTTTGTCATGAAATTATAGCTTATTATCTTTCCCAGCTTCCCCTAAATACCCCATAACTCGACTTCCTTTTCTTCTGAAAAAAAATCTGCTAAAGTTTTGAATGCAAAGCTACCATCTCAAAGATTGTAATATCCATTATAATTCTTTGGTTAGCAACATCAGACTATTATGGATGGGAATGAAAGCATTGGGTTACCAATATATATCTGTTGCCTATCTTTATGGATATTATTGTATTTTCTGTAGAATTTATCCTTCATTTGCAACCACACTTGATATTCTGGGCCGGGTATAGGAAATAATTATCCTTGGTTACCCTAAACAAAAAAATTATAAATGTCTAATCAATCAACACTATTACCTTTTCTTAATAGCGTCTTCCTATTTCCTAGAGTTTAGTGAGTATACCCTGCCAACACAACTAAATCTATACGGCCTGGATTTATTTTCTTTCTTCTGTGTTTATCTATGTGAGTCCTCTTCTTTGAAGTTTTCATTACTTTCTTCCTCTTCACAATCTATGTAAAATAATTTCTTGTCAGCACACTTATGACCTTTAGTGTATTTTCTATCACAACAGTAGTGAAGCCCTTTTGCTATTTTTTCTTCCAATTGTTGTTGTGTCAACCTTTTAGGTTGTGGAAATGTAGGAGTAGCAAGACTTCCATCTTTATAGAAGTGATTGGTAGGCTTCCTTGTCGCTTGGTCAAGCATTTGTATTTTTGTCACAAATTTTGAATGCTTTCTCCATTGAATTGTGTTCCCAAACGTGGAACTTCATGTTGTTCTTTAAAGCCCTATGAAGACATCAATCCGTGTTCCTCTCGAACACGCTGTCTTTATTCTATTTTGGGCCCTTTATGCTTCCCCACCGAACCCTTTTTTTCGTATCTATCAATTGGCTAGCATAGGGGGGCTTTTCTTGTATCTTCATACGATGGTCATTTCCTCCATAAAAATTAATTAAGACAATTATTTATTTTATGTTAATTATACCTACAAATGTATTTTGTTCTAAATGTAAAGTTGCAATGCACTTTCTTTTGTGTGTTTTTCACATTATTGAGATCAAAATATTGCTCCATCTGTAGTATCCATGTTACAGGATCCTTTCCATCAAAATTCCTCATATCCATTTTTGGAATATGGTGGTTCTTCCCTCCAACATTAGAGTTTATGAAATCATGATTAACATTTATTTTGTTCTCATCATGAGCTTCCTCTACTATCTTTTCACCATTAGGAAAAATTTCTTGTATCAAATTTGTCAAACCTTCCATGTCTTATTTTAGATCATTCTTCATGTTTTCCATTTTTTCATCGATCTTAGATTCCATGTCATCCATCTTAGATTCCATGCCAACTTCCATGCCATCCATCTTAGCTTCCATGCCATTCTTCAAACCATCCATCTTAGATTCCATGCTTTTCTTCAAACCATCCATCTTAGTTTCTACACCTTTCTTTAAAACTTCCATGTCATTTTTTGTTCCTCTTTGCGAGAGCGAAATTTGTTGCACTTGCTCTTGTAATTTTGATATGTCATGTTGCCATTCTTCATCTTCATGAGTCATAGTAGATCCTTATAAAGGCTTAGAGGGTGTTGAATTATTTTTAGGGGGCATTTTAGAACACAATAGTGATATCTATTCTACAATATGCCCTTGGAATCAATTCAACTTGATTCTTCAAACAAGAATTAGGTAATTCAGAAAAAAAAATACACACTTTTTTCTTGCTTTTGAGGAACTCAATATTGAAATTGAATTATCTCTATAACTGCGGATCCTCAATATCTAAAATTCAGCCCTGTAGTAGCTCTCCGAAGTTTCTTTTGAATTCCACAAGTCTGACCTGATTTGGATTCTTCAAGGAAAAGTTATTCCCAATCTCCCACAATGACCTAATTATGGACTAGTTCAGCAGAGTGAACTTGTACGGTGTACCATGTGTCACTTTTTTCTCCTTCAGCTCTGAAATTGATAGAAACAAAACTACATTCCGTGTACTTACAGACACTTTTTATAGAATTCCAATTTGATTCTCAGAGAGAGAGTAATGATGATTTTCCGATGGTCCACTCTTTGAGATGAAATTCAGGAGCCTGAAAAAACCCTAACTTCCACAGATCATAGCTCCAAAAATATTGTGAACCAAGGTCTGAAATTTTTACAGGAGGTTCCTCAGGATTATGGATTCACTTTGTAAACATTTTCGTTTCTAAACCTTTGCATATAGAAAGTTATAGTGACAATGCGACGATGACCTGTTTCAGGTGAAATTCGGGAGCCTTAAAAATCCCTAACTTCCATAGATCATATTAGATTAAAAATCTTTCGGGAAATCACATGAGAATTTTGGAACCGACGCGTTTCGAACTACCAACTGTAGATCATATCTCCGCAAATTGTTCAAACCAAGATCTAAAATTTTTACAAGAGGTTCCTTGGGATTTCGGCTTCATTATGTGAAAATTTCAACTGATGAAACTTCATAGAAAAATAGTTATAGCAAAAATTCCACGATGACCTGTTTGGAGTAGTGAAACCCTAGAATCCAAAGATCTGATAGCAAATGTTATGAAACCAACTCCAAAAATAAAAGAGAAGAGAGATCAACGCCTTAAAAATAAACCACTTCGAGGGGGAAACCTCTAATACATTACATAAATGAACAATTCTTGGATGATACAAATGACCAAACCTCCTTTCTATCTATAGGAGTCCATGGGGCCTCAACATAATCCTAACCGACCTAACAATAATGATGTAAGGGCACAATAATAACAATATGGGGGTTACATGGGTACAAACATAATAATAAGGGAGTTACACTAACAACAATAAGGGACTTTACTAGTAATATAGGGACCTAACATACTCAGATATCACTCTCCACATTGATGTCTGATCTGCCTCCACACCCCGACTTCACAATAGATCCACACTAAGTCTTAGGCATCGTAATAGTGGGAGCCTTGGCCGGTGAGGGAGCCAACATTGTTGGCTCACGTATGATCCAACACCGATTTTTCCACGACACTGTCACCTTGCCTCCTAACGCTGGGTTCATACATCGATTAGATCACAGCTCGACCGCTCATTGTATTCACCTTTTCTCCAGTGCTCGACTACTGCCATGTGATCACCACTTAGTCTCCTCTATTTTCTTGCTTATGTGCAGAAAATGAATTAAAACCTTACTCACTCAGATCCCTACACACAGGTCCACTCAACTTCGACTTGAAGCTCTGATACCATGTTAAAAATAGTTATTCTATTAATTTATTTACTAAATGGCTCTCCAAGTGAGATACTCAGAGAGTGCACAAGCACTCCATACAAAGCACTGAATCTTAAGTTAGAAGAGCCTCACACATATATGCTTTCACACTAATGGGGTGGTTCCAACCACTCCCTATATATTAGGATCTGAGACCTAATCTTATAGTCTCAACCCTATCCAAAAATCTATCTTTCTCCTTTATCTTTTAACATTCTACGCATCATACGACAACCACAGTTCCTATGATAGGAACGTCACATTACAAATACCCCTTTCGTTTTCAAAATATCTTTTGTGTTAATGGAAATGGAGTATATTTTAAGTGAAGAAGGAAACACCTTTCGTTTCAAAGGAGGATGGAAGGAATTATACTTGGAATAATGCTTACAATAATATATAGGTAATATTAGTTTGTTGGCTATTGAGTTTTGTTGAGAGATTTTCTCAACATGGTTTGGAAACTGTTAGATCTCATAATGAACTTCATATACTCTAATTTATTTCTTGGTATCATAGCTTGTATGGGCTTGACTCCCTCAAGGGAGGGCAAGGGCCCAGGACGATGAAAGAAACGTGAAGGTTGATTTTCTGTACATATTGTGGTAGGAGATTGTTTGATTTCTGAGAATATTATTATATGTTGAGTGTGATTTGCGCACTACAACCATTGCGTTGCTATAAGCTTAGACTAAATGGTTTCGATAGGCGATAATAGTTTTTTTATGATTTTCAACCTAGGGAATACCAAGGGTCATCGTCAATAAATATGATTGTTTTGTGGTCAATTACATACAATATCTCTATGGCCATATACAATCATCCAAGACCATTTTATATCTTGGCATTGAGGTTCTATATGGGAGGTATTATATCTACAGTTTTGAGTATAAAATCTCGCAATTTTATCTGAGCCATAATACTCCCTACATTTGTTGGCTTTGCAAAATTATACATTTGGGCGAAGATGACTTGAGAGCCATGAATGTGGAAGAGGAGATACTATGCATTGATATTATTTGTTGGATTAATTTTAAAGCTCATGGGTTGAGCCTGATCCAATCAGAGTGGGCTATTGTCAGCGTTGGAGATTTTATCTCCAGAGTATTTTGAATTTTTATTTTATTTTTTATTGCGTCTAAGGTCTCTCTATAAGATGAACCAACTTCATCTCGGTCGTATTGATATTTTGAATAACTTTCTCAATATTTGTTCACAGTATTTGTAGTTGAGACACATATTTTGAACATAATTTAGACATCAACAATGTCACTTCTCATGCCATATTGGTGCCTTATCTTTCAATACATTTGTGGCCACTTTATGCACTTTATTAGCCATCCAACAGTTCATTTTTCATGGTGAGTCCACTTTTCAAATATTTTGTGAATGAGCCTTCCTTTCTAACAAATTTGGGATGACTAATATGTGATACATCGACTTCAAACGAAGATGAAACATTGTATTCCTATGATGGCACTAAATTCGATGGATTTCATTGCATTCTATGGATTATAGTCTCATGGTGTTCTGGGATAGAAATCAATCATTATATTTTCACCCAGTGGGATTTTTTTTGTTGAAAGATCCTGTAACAACACATAATGAAAAAAGTGCTAGCAACACAATTCTTTAATATATAATTTTTATTCATTGATTGTAAATATGTCATAAATTTATTTTAATTATATCATGAAAGTGTAGAACCAATTAATAAACATAGGAATATAATTAAACTAGTGGTTATCTACATTCATTGGTGTTGAGAAAATGTAGTGCTAGTTTGATTGTGTGGGTCTATTATATGATGATAGTTCGTGTTGTTCTTCGGGCTTTAAGAGAATCAGTTACAGGTTATTTTTATGGGATCCATGTGTGTGCTACATGTCTGATAGACACAATTGGGTGCAAGTGCTAAGGAGAGATGTTCACAACTCCCTCAATAACTTCTTTGGCCAAGGGGTCTACTTCAAAGTCTTGTTTCCATTTCATTTATGAAATTTACCATAGTCCAAGTTTGTATAATTTCCAACCAATCAAAGCCTTGGTTGTTATTAAAGTACTTCTAAAAGTATATTATTATTTGAAGTACTTGAGTTATTTCTTTTGAACCCTTTTGGAATATTTCATTAAAGGTAATTGAACCGTAGTTTCAAATCCCTTAGAATGAGTATCCAAGTCTTAAAATTAACATAGTAAAACCCATTAACTTCCGACATAAAACACATAATCAACTCTAGGCCACATATTCATATCCCAATTATTTAATAAATAATTAAATAACTCAAGGAGCATTGGCCCATACCTCGAATTATCGACCTCGCAGCTTTAAGCGTGATTGCCTTTGGATCTACCACAAAACGAATCTGACGGAAATCGCATTTTTTCCAGAATAGAACATTAACTCAAAAAAAAAGTGCGAAATGGGCAGTATTGTATCGGAGACATGGCATAATTTAACTAGGTCACATTTTATTTTTCGAAACTACTTTTGGCCCAAAATTTATGCGATACTGGTGGTATCTTCTCACAAAAACGCTTACTTTGAAATACTGCAAAAGAGCTTGAAACCATAACTTTCATGCTAAATTCGATTGAAATCATTCATATCTGTTAAAACTCGTCTTCTACAATGGACGTCGTGAATTGATTCCACTAATATTGATTCTAACGATGTTTGGATCAATCCCAATCTGATTTAATTCATACACAGAAACGTAGATTGAATTGCATTCAGGAGACATAAGTATTCACACAGAGACTGGCACTTTAATTGCTGTCAATTGAACACACAGAACTCATACTCTCAATTCACACACCGAGGACATGGGTTCGATACATCGAGAGAGTAAATAGGATATTTTCACACAGAAACTGAATTCTTCAAATTTATACTCAAAACTCCCAAAGTCGAAGGAATGAATCTTTTGGGAAACTGCCAATAACACACAGATATCAACAAGTTCACAATTTAATTAAAACAGAGAGCAAAACCTCTCGACTTATTCTTCTACTACAAAATCCCCCTCTTTAATCTATATTATGGGTTACCTTATAAACCTTTACATGACTGTTTGGTTCCTTCTTGCAGATCGGTTTATTCTCATTAAAATAAAAGCCTAATTACATAATATTGCTCTAATTCTATCAACATAAACTAAATAGACTGACGCGAATCAACTATTCGACTTCTTCAGTTTCTAAAATAACCCTATCTGCTCTAAGTGCAACAGACAGCTAAGGTATTGACCTTGCTGGTACATTTCCTTGCATACTTGAACCCACCTAGTCACCACATGTGGACAATTTTCTCACATTGCTGACTAGACTCAAATGCCCCTGCATCAGACTCCTGAGGGAAATTTTCTTCATGGGCTCCTGTCCATGAGCTCTTTCATAGAACTGCCCAGCTTCTGTAACATAACTTCCGTCATCCAAGTAGCGTCTTCATCTCGCTGGTCCTTCCACTTGATCAAGTACTGGAAATATTTTTGTCCTCTGGTTCTCTTAAACACCTTCTTGTCTAAGATCCTCTATGGCTATAATGGTTGTGTTGTAGGTAACAGTTATACCCACTCAATCTGTTCTTTATCTACTTCTCTTTCATCTATGCCACCATCTTCATACTTGTATAAATCTGCAACATTAAACATTGGAGATATCCCAACATCAGGAGGCAATTCAATTTCATAAGCATTAGCAAAAAAAATTCTCAATATCTTGCATGGCCCTATATTTTTGAATTTCAATTTCTTATACAGCTTCTTTGGGAATCTTTCTTTCTTCAAGTGTGCCAAAACCAAATCTCCTACTTCAAAATTAACCTCTCTTCTACTCAAATCTACTATGCCTTTGTACTTGATGTTGCTACCTCGTAGTGTTGTTTTACCTGCTCATGTATGGCTTGGATCTTTGAAGCAAATTCTTCTCCATCAACACTCCTCATTTCTGCTTTTCCCAAGTTTCTCAATTCAGATATTCCTCTGGGGTGCATTCCATAAACAATATGGAATGGACTCTATCCTGTACTTCTGTTTGGTGAATCATTGTATGCATATTCTGCCTGTGGTAAGATATGATTCCACTGTTTAGGATGTTCTCCTGCAAGACTTCTTAAAAGATTACCCAAACTTCTATTTACTGACTCATTTTTCCCATCAATCTGAGGATGATAAGCCGAGCTGAAACTCAATTTAGTACCAAGCTTCTTCCACCATGTCCTCCAAAAATGACCAAAAAATCTGGTATCTCTATCAGAAACAATACTCTTGGGAAACCCATGTAATCTAACAACTTCTTTGAAAAACAAGTTGACAACATCAGTAGCATCACTGGTTTTATAACATGGAATAAAATGTGCCATCTTGGAAAATCTATCAACTACAAAAAATATTGCATCATTCCCTCTCTGTGTCTTGGGCAATCCTAAAACAAAATCCATACTTACCATATCGCAAGGTCTGTCTGGAGTAGGAAATGGAATGTACAACCCTACATTCTGGCTTCTTCCCTTTGCATATTGACAAATTTTACAGGTCTTCACAATTTTTTCCACTTCAGGTCTCATCCTTGGCCAATAATAAAAATGACTCAGCTACTCATAAGTTTTGTCGGCACCAAAATGTCCAGCAAGTCCACCACTGTGCTTTTATTTGATTAAATTCGCCCTCATAGAACAATTTGGTACACACAATTGATTTCTTCTGAACAACAAGTCCTCTTGCAAGAAATAATCCAACCACTGGCTTCTATCTATCAAAACAGGGTTACAACATGCTTCAAATGCTTCTCTAAAATCCGAATTTGTTTTATAAAGTCCCTTAATAAAATCGAAACCTACCACTTCAAATTGGTTTTCTTGAACAAGCAGGCTTTTCCTACTCAAAGCATCAGCTACCTTATTTTCTTGGCCACTTATATGCTTCAAAACAAAGTTAAAACTCTGGAGATATTAAACCCATTTGGCATGTTTGTGAGTCAATTTAGGCTGCTGCATAATATACTGTAAAGTGTGATTATCTGAGTATAGAAAAAATTTCGTAGACATTAAATAATGCCTCCACTTCTTCAATGCCTGCACAATTGCATAAAATTCCTTTTCATAGGAAGAGTACTTTCTTCTTGTCTCAATCAACTTCTCACTGAAGTATGATATAGGTCTATCTTCTTGACTCAATACAGCCTCAATGGCTTGTCCACTGGCATCACACTTCACTTGAAATGGATTATTAAAATCAGGCAAAACTAAAATAGAATTTTCAGTTATCTTCTATTTCAAAAGCTGAAAATTCCTTTAAGCTTCAGCAGTCCATTTGAATGGTTGTTATTCCTTCCTTATAGTTTCAATGACAGGTGCATTAATCTTGCTAAAATTCCTTATGAATTTTCTGTAAAAACTGGCCAATCCATGGAAACTTCTCACCTCAAAAACACTTCTTGGTGAAGGCCACTCCAAAATTGCCTTGAACTTTTCTGGATCCATCTTCAGTCCTTCAGCAGAAACAACAGAACCCAGATATACCAATTCTTCTTTCATGAATGAACACTTCTTTAAATTTATCAGCAACTTCTCTTGATGTAACTTCTTCAAGACATAATTAAGATGCCTCAAATGTTCTTCCTTTCTTTTGCTAAAAACCAATATGTCGTCCAGATATACTATTACAAATTTACCAATAAATTCCCTTAACACTTCATTCATGAGCCTCATAAAAGTACTAGGTGGATTTGATAACCCAAAAGGCATTACCAACCACTCATACAATCCTTCATTTGTTTTAAAGGTTGTTTTCCATTCATCACCTTCCTTTATCCTAATCTGATGATATCCACTTTTCAAATATAATTTTGAAAAATATCTTGCTCCACTCAAATAGTCCATTAAATCTTCAATTCTAGGCAAAGAAAATCTATACCTGATTGTAATCTTGTTGATTTCTCTTGAATCAATGCACATTCTCCAACCTCCATCTTTCTTTGGGCTCAACACTATAGGTACTGCACATGGACTCAAGATTTCCCTGATCCGACCTTTTTCAACCAATTCCTGCACTTGTTTTATGATTTCTTATTTCTCTATTGGAGTCATTCTGTAGGTTGCTTTGTTTGGCAGATTTGATCGTGGAATCAAATCTATGTGATGGCTGATTTTTCTTATAGGTGCCAATTCATCAAGAAAATCATCCACAACAATATCACAATAATTGTCCAGCATTTCTTGAATCTCAATTGGCAAATCAGAAATATTTTTGGAAGTAAGCACTACATTAGGTTTGAAAACTAAAGAAAATTTTATCTCTTCATCTTCAATATGCTGTAAATACTCTTTCCTACTCAGCAATAAAGTATTTGGATCAGACTTTCTTCTTGATGGTTCTCCTTCCTCCATAGGTATAAATGTTTGATGCACTCCATCCTTGAAAAAATTATAAGTGTTCTTCTTACCATCATGTATTGCTGCTCTGTCATACTACCAAGGTCTACCCAGCAGTATGTGACACACATCCATAGGCATCACATCACACATGATTTTGTCCTTGTAGCTGCCCATTTTCAATTCTATCTCACGTTGCTCCTTCACAATCAGCTGGTGTCCTTTATGAAGCCATGACACCTTGTAGGGTGTTGGATGTTCCATTGTCTTCAATTTTTAGTTTCTCTATCACCTCTGTAGAGACCAAATTTTTTGTGCTACCACTATCAATGACCAATTGACAGCATTTACCTTGGACCTTGCACACACTTCTGAACAAAGTCTTCCTCTGTTCTGGTTCAACAACTTCTTTTGTTTGCTTCAACAAAACCTTATTGACCACCAAAGATTCTCCTTTCTCTGGTAGAATTTCTTCTTCTGTTTCAGACAACCTTGCTGCTTCTTCTCCAACCTGAGAAACAATTGCATTTCTCTGACTGGTACCCATATCTCTAGGCATTCATAGTGTTTATGTCCCAATTGGTGACATATGTAACACCTCACTTCTCTTCCTTTGTTTCTACCTCCTCTTCCTCTGTAGGAACCCCTTCTACCCCTTGCATCACCTTCTATGGATGCATTTTGAGGTGAGCTATTGCTAGCTCCATCTCTTGGCGTTGTAGACCTTCCTCTACCACCTTTACTTCCCTTTCCTTGGAAAGTACCTTTTCCTTTGGCAGACTACTTTCTCAGGAGTTTTTATTTAACTTTCAGGGCCATTTGATAAGCCTCTTCAATTGTCTTAGGAGACAAAATACCTATCTCATCCTGGATCTCCAACTTGAGACCATTCACATACCTGGAAACCTTCTCTACTGTGCCCTGGATTTGTCCAGCTCTTATAATTATTTTATAAAACTCTTCTATGTATTCTTTCACTGTCATCAATCTCTATCTAAGATTTTGCATTTGTCTAAATAATGTCAGCTCATAATCACTGGGAAAAAACTTACCTCTCAACTTTTCCACCATTCTGGTCCAATTTTGATTGGTTGTTTACCAACTCTCTTTCTCTCTGCTTGCACTCCATCCCACCAAATTGTTGCATGTCCCTTCAACCTTGTCACTGAAAATTTGACTCTTTTGTCTTCACCCATCTCTTCATAATCAAAACGTTTATTCATCTCATTGATCCAGTCTATCAATTCTTCTGGATTCAATCCTCCTGCAAAGCTTGATACTTCAATTCTAGGCTTGGATGTAGATCCTAGAACTTATTTAAGGAGTCTCATCTCAGGAGGAATCTCAACATTCTCTCCTGCCTCTTCTTCAGTTTCAGGTTCACTGACATCCTCAGGATCTCTTGGGTGTCCTAATTCCATTGCTTCCAATCTGGCTCAGAACTGCTGCATGGTTTCCAATACTTCTGCATTAGCAACTAGCCTGACTCTTCTTCTACCAGCAACACCTCTGGCAATTCGGACATCCATGCCAGAATTCTTCTTTAGGATTTTGGAAGTTGGCTCAGTTTCTGCAAAAATGTCTTGAAATCTACTCTGATACCACAAATGATAGACACAATTGGGTGCAAGTGCTAAGGAGAGTTGTTCATAACTCCCTCAAGAACTTCTTTTGCCAAGGGGTCTACTTCAAAGTCTTGTTTCCATTTCATTTATGAAATTTACCATAGTCCAAGTTTGTATAATTTCCAACCAATCAAAGCCTTGGTTGTTATTAAAGTACTTCTAAAACTATATTAATTCTTTGAACTACTTGAGTTATTTATTTTGAACACTTTTGGAGTATTGCATTAAAGTTAATTGAACCGACGTTTCAAATCCCTTAGAACGAGTATCCAAGTCTTAAAATTAAGATAGTAAAACCCATTAACTTCCTACATAAAACACTTAATCAACTCTGGCCCACATATTCATATTCCAATTATTTAATAAATAATTAAATAACTCAAGGAGCGCTGGCCCATACCTCGAATTATCAACCTCACAGCTTTAAGCACAATTGCCTTTGGATCTCCCACAAAACAAATCTGACAAAAATCACATTTTTCCAAAACAAAACTTTAACTCAAAAAAAAGTATGAAATGGGCGGTATTGTATCGGCGACGTGGCAGAATTTAACTGGGTCACATTTTATTTTTCGAAACTGCTTTTGGCCCAAAATTTATGCGATGCCGGTGGTATCTTCTCACAAAAATGCTTACTTTGAAATACCACAAAAGAGCTTGAAACCATAACTTTCATGCTACATTCGATTGAAATCATTCATCTCCATTAAAAATCGCCTTCTACGATGGAGGCCGTGAATCGATTCCACTAATATCGATTATAACGACGTTTGGATCGATCCCAATCTGATTTAATTCATACAAAGAAACGTAGATTCAATTTCATTCAGGAGACATAAGTATTCACACAGAGACCGGTACTTTAATTTCTATCAATTGAACACACAGAACTCATACACTCAATTCACACACCTAGGACATGGGTTCAATACATCCAGAGAGTAAATAGGATATTTTCACATAAAAACTGAATTCTTCAAATTTATACTCAGAACTCCGAAAGTCGAAGGAATGCATCCTTTGGGAAACTGCCAATAACACACAGATATCAACAAGTTCACAATTTTATTAAAACAGAGAGAAAAACCTCTCGACTCAGTTTTCTACCGCAAAATCCCCCTCTTTACTTTGTATCAGGGGTTACCTTATAAACCTTTACATGATTGTTTGGTTCCTTCTTGAGGATTGGTTTATTCTCATTAAAATAAAAGCCTAATTACATAATATTTCTCTAATTCTATCAACATAAACTAAATAGACTGACGCAAATCAACTATTCGACTTCTTCAGTTACTAAAATAACCCTATCTACTCTAAGTGCAACAGAAAGCTAAGGTATTGACACCTTGCTAGTACATTTCCTTGCATACTTGAATCCACCTAGTCACAACATGTGGAAAATTTTCTCACATTGCTGACTAGACTCAAATGCCCCTGCATCAATGTCAAGTTGTATGGTCAAATTATGAACACATTTAGTACCAAAAAAAGTATCCTAGAAAATTGTTAGATACATTGAGCTATGTGATCTGGAAAATGGGATCTTTTCTATAGGATGGCTCATTACTTAGCTAATATTTCTAGCAATTATAGTGAGATGTGTAATTTGGTAGAATAAAGTATGTCAACATTGTTATGGTGAGAGGCGTTTATATTTTAAATGGAGTTCAAGTGACAAATCGAAGATGTGGTGGGGAAGAAAGAGAGGTGTTTGCGAGATTTCAAAGTGGATATGAGTGTTGATGAAGACTGGTAAGACTGGTGTGATTTACATGTGAATTTTAATCTGTGTTTTACATATTAATCTCTGTAATGATATAGTGTATGAATTAAGGGGGGGGGGGACTTGAAATAATGCTTACAATAGTATATAGGTAATATTAGTTTGTTGGTTGTTGAGTTTTGTTGAGAGCTTTTCTCAACAAGCAATTTCTTGGTTTGGAAATGGTTGGATTGTTCGAAGTAATGCTTCCATGTCATGTGAGTTTTCATTGTGACTTCCTAAGCGTCTATATAGAAATTTTTGTTTCCTGAGCATGAGTTGCAGTCATGATCTAGATGTGTCGAAGTCAAAGATTATGTCCTATATATATATATATATATATATATATATATATATATATATATATATATATATATATATATATATATATATATATATATATATATTCCGTGTGTATATAATAATAAGATGATCAATAAATATATCTAACTGTGATTTGTGTGTTAGTTATCTCTACTCTCTCTTCTATTTTTTTTTAAATATGGTATCAAAGCCATAAGGTTGAGATTAATGAGCCTCAATTCATTGATCGACTATTATTCATTGCATGAGTATATTGTTACCGAATTTTGAATCTTGAGTGCCTATATTAGTTCGGTGGCTGGTGAAAATGAGGACAGACTTCTTCTTGTGATAGTTTTATTTCCTTATTTCATTATTTATTTATTTTTAATGTGAGGTAACATTTGTTAAATAAATATTTCCAAGGCTGATTTAAGATGTACATCTAAGGTTAAGGATGTAGTGCCCTTTATATAGCTGGGAACTGTGAGAACAATATGGATGAATAGTTAATGCAATGTCCATGCTATTCATTCTACTTTTATGACGCAGATCTGGTTTGCAGATAGTGCAACAGGAATTCTCATCAAGAGGGTTATTCAAGGAATATTTCAATGCTTCAACAGATTCTCAAGATCGTAAATTCAAGGTTGCAGCGATGTCGAATCATTGTTTAAAGAGATTAATATGACTTGATATGCCATATCTAGTTGTTGCATGGATCTAATCAACTGTGATATGTAATAAGTAACAAATATTCCAAAATCCCAAAGGCCAACACTCATGTGTGTGACAGAGAATCATCCTCAATTATAATTTCTTAGCTGCTTTGTAACATTTCTTGAGAACAATAATATTCTTTTGTTATCGTCTCCATTTCTTGTGCAAGGAGCGTCCATATCTTAACGCAAAAACTAGTGGAGGGGCCATCTCCAACCACGACCTACATGCAGATCCTTGATTGTGGCACGTTTTTTGGGTCTCCTTGTTGTGATTTGAGCCACATGAATATTTGTACCATATAATCGGTGTTTGAGGAGTAGCGGATTAGAGACTGCCTGAGGGCATAAGAGATAGCATATGAGACAAGATGGCATCGGGATCAAAATTTGACGTGGAACTGATTTTAGCTCAAGACATTTCTTCTACTCAATTTTTAAAGACATTTCGTAGGAATCGTGGCCATTATCTTTGCAAACATTAATATGAGCTCCTTATACATCATTGGAACACCCATAGACCTAGTAATGGGATTCCTAAGCCAGGTTTTCATCAAAGTCTCAGTGGGATTGTTCGCTAAAATGTTCTTTTGTCAACGAGTTTGTCAGGGTCATAATCCATATTTAAAGCTGCGTCGCATCGATCCTGACATGTGGGAAATATTGTTAGATGTGGTCGCTTCCTCTGAATCGGTACTCTCGAGAGCTCCAAAACTATTGAAGATGGAAAAACACATTCGCTAATATGTGGACCTTCATTCATAAAAACTCCACAGTCAGAAAAAATCAAAGTTAATATTTTTCATGGTGACAATTATTAGAATAAAAGAATATCATTTTTTAGTTTGGTAATGGTAAAATAATATATTATTGTTAGGTTATAAAAGTTTTGGTGGTTCTTAAACTGGAAGCCCTAGTGTCTGAAACATCAATTCTTGTGTTTTTTTATTGGTTGTAAAAAAGGTTGGTGGTTCTTAAACTGGAAGCCCCAATGTTAGAAACATCAATTCTTGTGTAAGGTCAAGTTGTTTGATTAACTTTTGAATAAATTCAGTATTCAAACCTCCATCCTAGCAACTGACGAATAGTCGAAAGAAAAATATTTGATAGATGGTGGTTGGTCCATAGGATGGTTCATCACTTGACGGTTCTTATCGCGGAATCCCTGACGATCCAAGTTTTCAATATTTTTGATCTTGCAAAGTTCATCAACGATGGTTTGAAGCGATCACATTTTAAATGGAGGTCAAGTAACAACTCGAAAATGTGGTAGTGAAAAGAGCAATGTTTGCAAGATTCCAGGGTGGATATGGGTGTTGATGAAGACCAGTCAGACAAATAATTATTTATTCTTGTAATATGTGTTTTTAATATTATACATGTAAGAATTAAGGGAAGGTGTTGGAAGTAATGTGTCCATGTCATGTGAGTTGTCATTGTGAGTTCCCAAGTGTCTATCTAGAAATTGTTGTTTCCTAAGTATGAGTTGTAGTCGTGATCCAGATGTGTCGAAGTCAGAGATTTATATCCTATATATATATATAACCTTTTTTATCAATAAATATATCTAAATATGATTTGTGTGTGATCTATCTCTACTCTCTCTTCATTTTTTTTTTAATATGGATATCATAAAGTACTATTTTTGTGGCATGTATCTGATTTTTGTGATGAAATATACGAATATTTTTTTGAGTAATCTGTGCACCATGTATTCTCCTCTATTTTATTTCTACTATTTTAATTCTTCAAGAAGAATTGGAGTGACTAGATTTCTTATGAATGAAGCAAGGAATAAATTCATCATTCATGTGAAGGGCTTCTCACATGAGTTTAGCTTTAGTTAAATGAAAGATGCTACGAGGCCTCTCATATTTAAATATAAATTTAGCACATAAGAGAATGTGGAAGAGGGGATAATTAACATAGTTAACGTTGAAGAATTTGGGAAAGGAGAAAAAGAGTAAGACATGAAAGGGATGGAGGAAGAAATTAAGAGAAAAAGAAGAAAGCTATAATTAACGAGAGCCACATAGCCAAATAGTGACAATGTCACTACTCTTTTGTATAAATATATTTTGTAAATATAATTTCAATTAATTTATTCAAATTTATATGATATTGAAATCCATGATCATATAACCTAAAAAAATTATATTTCAAAACTAATTCAAAAATAAACTAAAAATAAATTAAAAAATAAAAATAAAAATAAAAATAAATTATCATGTTGAATGTAATTTCGCCTCAAGATAAAGATTTCTCTTAACCTAGCATAAATGCAATCATTGTGATAACCTTATTTTATATAGAGAAACAAACTCGAGTTAAAATATAAAGTCATACCCTTCTAGATGTACGAATCCGCCCACATTTTCCAAGATTATGAAGTCATTTTGTTGAGAAGGATTTTTAGAGCTTCAAGATTTAAAGAGATTGTTTTTTTTGCTTTGAAAATTATGGAAATTTTGATCGGATTTTAGGAAAATTAGGTAATGATTTTTGTAAATCTAAATTATAGTTATCAAATTTCAATATAGTGCTGAATTCATTTCCATTATCAAAAATAGGATTCAAACACTGCTATTACAAAATTTCTTAAAAAAAAATTGTCCAAATTCCAACCAGTTTTTAACTTCCAAACAATTCTTCAACCTCCCTAAACAATTCACTTCCAGACATGTTTGTGATAAACATTCCAACCAAATTTCAAAAACAATATATATTTGTGAGACCCCGCGTAAGAAATAGAATAAAAAATACTAAAACATGTTAGAAGAGTCTTAATTACACTTCTAAAAAGAATTAGAAAATCTCTAATAGTAGTGTTTGTTTTCTTTTCAAAACTTAAGCTATTAAACAAAATACGTACATCTAGACTGCTTCGTAAACCACTTGATTCAGAGTTTATGCTTAAAATGTTGCAAGAAATTTTAACTATTGAAGTTGAAGTTTGTCCTCAAATTTTGGCAATAAACAACTATTAGGAAAATCGTAGACATACAAAATTTAAACCCACAATCTAAATTGGCAGAAAAGGGAAACCCTTCCTTATTTGAATTGCAGGGATTTTGCAAAAAGAATAAACAAGCTAGATAACAAATGTAAAATCTTGTACAAATTTTTCTAGACTTCTTATCCTACTCAGAAAACACATATTGATAACCAATTATTTTCGAAATTCAGAAAGGATAAGACATGGTTATGTGCGTATATATACCTAGCTAAACTACCCAAAAATCTAAAAGGTGAAAATTAGCAAACCAAGGCATAGATTATACTCTGAGCCTTGCAGACCCTGTGCAGTTGCTAAACTGTAAGGTCTGTGAGAATTAACAAGTAGCAGATCCCCCAATACACACACAGTGCTTATTCTACAAGTTATAGGTTACCATTAACAAGTATGATATGAACACGACATATAACAGTAATTAGAAAACCAGTGCATAAATTGTACTGAAAATCTTGGAGATATTGTGAAGTTGTTAAATTGCAATATCTACGAGGATTACCAGGTAACAGCTCCCACGATGCACAGAGTGCTCCGTCTACAACTTAAAAGTTACCATAACTCAAGTAAAGCTCAAAATGGCGTGGGAGTATCAACTTTGCGCAGAATGATCCATAGTTATAATGCAAATATTCCTCCTATCACTTCACCATGAATGGTACGACTCCAGGGCATACTCTCGGAAACAAATACAGAGAACACGACGGAGCTTCTATACATTTTCAAAGAATGCGTCTAACGCGAAGTCCAACAAACATTCTAATAAAATTTATGAAATAGCAACTACAACTCACGTCTTGCCTTGTGTTCTACAATGCTATTGCAACATATCAAAACACTGAAGTAAACGTATCAAACGACCAAATTTTTTGATAAAATTTTTGGTACGACACAAATAATACCCACTGCAATGATAATATATGTCACTGCTCTGCAGTGACGTAACAAATTTCATATAAAGTGGAAATTCATAATTAAATAAATTTCATATAAAGCGAAAGTGTATACATTCATATTTGAATTTGAGAGAGTTGAGAAATACTAAATAAAACATTAAATTTGAGAGGAGAGGCTGGGATTAACGAAAATATTGGATATAATATATTATGTTTTATTCATAATTTTCTTACAGTCATTCTCCTATATATTTTTTTTAATATATAATAACAATTACAATAATTAACTAATTCTAGAATTTGAGAGGTACTAGTCTCGAGAAACCATGGATAAACATACTATATTTTACTTAGTATTTATGGGCAACCCACTCTCATATGTAATATGAAATTAATGATATAACAAAATTAACAAATTCTATATAAAATTAAAATGAAATAAAAGATGATTATATTAAATGTAATCAAATTTTTTAATTATAACAATAGATAAATTTCATATAAAGGGAATACATATATTAAGATTCGAATTCTACATAGAAGATTGAGGAAATATTGACTAAAACATATAATTTGAGAGGATGTGACTTAGAGGAAATATTAGATAAAGCATATTATATTTTATCCAATATTTCTCATCATTAGCACCCCAATGCTCATATATGTGGGTTTATACCATATTCCTCACACATCTATCCTATATTTCATTGCATCCCCACACTCATGTATGACGATGGAGAGAAATATCAGGTTAAAAATTTCCCTCGCTCTCATTTATGAAGGTGAAAATGGTGTGGAATATTGGGTAGAACAAGTGATGAGAAATTTTGAGTAAAACATGTGATAATGAGGGTTACTTGGAAATATTGGGTAAAATATGTGAGCATAAATATTGGTAAAATAAGGGAAAATATTGGGTAAAACATACATAAATATTAGGTATAACATATTATATGTGGGTGAACCCAATATTTACCCTCGTTATGTTTTACCCAATATTTCTCCCCACCTAATTTACCCAATATCTCCCCCCTATTTCAACCATAATGAGGGTGAGGGAATATGTTTTGCTCAGTATTTCTCCCAACCTATATTACCATTTTCCCTATTTCCACAATAGTGAGGTCAGTGAAATAGTTTTTAACCAATATTTCCCCTCACCCCCACCATCAGCCTCTATATTTTTTACCCAATTTTTCACCCCACCTATTTTAGTTAATATCTCCCTCTAATTTTCCCTAATATTGGGAGATAATATTACCTTAACCTCATATAGATTGTGGAAATGGGTAAAATATTGGATAAAACATATTCCCCCACCCTTATATAAGGAGGTGGTAGGGGGAATATTGGATAAAACATATTTCCAAGGGTACGGAAATATTGGGTAAAACATATTTCCGCACCCTCACATATAAGGGTAGAAATTGGGAGAAATATTGGGAAAGTGGGGAAAATGTTTTTCCCAAAGTTTACCCCATCATATTTTACCCAATATTCTCCCCATCCCACCCCCATGACCCACCTTTTTAGAAAAAAATATTTCCCTCCACCTATTTACCCATATATGAGGGAAATTGGGAGGAATATGGGGTAAAACAAGAAGTGAGAAATATTGGGTAGGTGGGGAAATTTTTTTACCCAATGTTTCTCCCTCTTATTGTACCCAATATTCACCCCATCCCCACCCTCATGCCACAACTATTTACTAAAAAATATTTTCCCCTCCTATATAAGAAATGTTATAATGGGAAAAACAAAATATGAAGGTGGGGAAAAATATTGAGTAAACAATATATAGGGGTGGCAAAAATATTGGGTAAAATATATGAAGGGGGTGCGCAAACCACCCTCATGTGAAGGGATTTTGTTTTACTCAATATTTCCCCGCTCTCATATATTTTTTTACCTAATGGGGGGATATTCTTTACTTGATATTTCCCCTACCCTCATATATCATTTTATCCAATATTTCCCCATCAACACCCATATTGGGTATGATTTACTTAGTATTTCCCCCACCTATTTTACCTAATATTTTCTATAACTCACACACTCATATATGAAGGTGTGGGATTATTTTTTACCCATTCAATGATTGTTACCCATGTATGGCCCATCACTAGTAGAGGAATATCTATATTACTTTCAAAACATGTGATTCACCACCCACGATAGGATTTGGAAAGCCCACATAAGAAGAGGAGGCAAAATGCATCCCACCTTGGAGGAAATATATTTCTTATTTAAATAGGAGATAACACAAATTTCAAGCACTAATACACATTCATTTTTAGAAGTAGAAGAAGGGATGTATATGTTTCAATTCCAATTATCAAAACATATGTTGATATTCTTGACACAAGGTGCATGAGAATATGTTTTACCCAGTATTTCTCCCTAGCCCCACCCTTGTTGAGTCAAACAAGTAGATGAAATATTAGGTAAATAATATCATTCACCACCCAAAATAGGACATCCAAATATCATATAAGAAAAAAATGGAAATATCAGATTAAAAAAAGGTCACACTCCTTCCTTGTTGGAAGGATATCTTATTTATAGAAGGGGAAACACACATTCCAATCCAGGAAATATTGGGTAAAACATATGTTTCAACACCCAAAACAAAACTTGGAGAAATGTCACACTCCTTCCTTGTTGGAAGGATATATTATTTATAGAAGGGGAAACACACATTCCAATCCAGGAAATATTGGGTAAAACATACGTTTCAACACCTAAAACAAAACTTGGAGAATACAGATAATAAAAAGAGGCATGGGTCCTCCCACCTAGCATGAAGAATGTTTCTTATTTATAGAAGCCTAATATACATTCCAATCAATAACACATATTTAGTGTTAGAAGCATATCCACTAGATATAAGAGCGAAGTTAGCTATAGGAGTGGAATTAGAAGCATATCCACTAGTTATAGGAGAGGAAGTATAGGTTCAAAAGCCAATGTCATTAGAAATAAATTGATCTTATTAACCCAAGGTGGGGGATTATATTTTCCCCAATATTTCCCACACTCCAACCCTTATTAGGTAGAGCAAGTAGAAATAAATTGATCTTATTAACCCAAGGTGGGGATTATATTTTACCCAATATTTCCCACACTCCAACCCTTATTAGGTAGAGCAAGTAGAGGAAATAGTAGGTAAAACATATTATGTTAGGTTATGTTTTACTTAATATTTCTTCCCACTAGCTTTACCAAATATTCATTTCATTTCCATCCTCATATATGTGGGGAATATGTTTTACCCAATATTTCTACACAGCTACATTTGCACCCTCTATATTTTTTACCCAATATTTCACCCCACTTGTTTTTACCTATTATTTCCCTCTAGTTTCACTCTCATATATGATGGTTGATGAATATTTATTACCCAATATTTCTTCTTATTTCCACCCTCACATATGAAGGTGGGAAAATATGTTTTACCCAATATTTCCTCCACTAACACCCTTACTCTCACCCTCTACGAGGGTGGAAATTTCGGGGTACCATTTCCCACCCTCGTATACAAGGGTGGAGGAATGTCCTTTACCCAATATTTGATAATAGAAAATAGTATTCCACCCACCTATTTACCTAATATTTCATCCACCTAATTACAAAACAATATAATTTCCTATTGAAATATTCACTAAAACAATATTTCAGCGTGGGAGAATTCTTGGGTAAAATATATAAAGATGGGGTAAGTATTGGGTAAAATATATAAAGATGAGGTCAGAGTAAGAATATGAAAATAATATGTTTTATACAATATCTCCTCCCCCAACACACCTCCAATATTTCCCGCCATCCCCACCTATTTATTCAATATTTGGGGAAATATTAGGCAACACAAATAGGGGTGGGGAAATATGTTTTATCTCATATATTATTTTACACAATATTTCACTTGAATATGGGTTGAATATATTAGCCACGTGGATAACCCATCACTAGTAAAGTAATCAACATCTTATTTATTTTGGAAACATGTGATACACCACCCAAAACAGGACTTGGAAATACCAAATAAGAGATATATGAGTTATGCCTCCAACCTTGCAATAAGGATATTTCTTATTTATATAAGGGATAACACAAATTCCAAGAACTAAAACACTTTTAGTTTTAGAAGTGGATCCACTAGTGGCAGGAAGGGAAATATTGACCTAAGAGTTTGGGAATATGTTTTCCACAATATTTTTCCCCATCCCCAAATATGTTTTAGACAATATTTTTCCCCATTCCGGCCGTTATTGGGTAAAACAAGTGGATAAAATATCAAGTAAAAATTATGATTTACCATGGAAATACTAGATAAGAAAAATAGGAACAATACCTCTTGCCTTGTAAGACAGATATTCCTTACAAAAGGGATAAAACACATTCTAAGCTAACACACATTTAGTGTTAGAAGCATATCCTCTAGAGGAAGGAAGTGAGTTTCAAAAAATAAATATTTCTCTCCCACCCAACTCTTAGTATGTTTTAACCATTTACCCCCCACCCCACCCGTCTCCCCCCCACCATTAATTCTTTCTGATATCTCCCCTCATCAGAGAGAAATATTGGATATGAGATTATTATGTTTTACCAATATTTCCTCCACCACTATATTAGGAAATTTTGGTATGATATTGCTATATTTTATCCAATATTTCCCCCACCTAGACACTCACTCTCACCCTCCACCTCCCCCTCATCATGATATAAGGTGTGGGGAAATATTGAGTTTGTGGGTGGGGAATATTGGGTAAAACACAATCAAGTTGGGATGAGGGAAATATTGAGTGAAACATATTATATTTTACCCAATATTTCCCCTTAGCCCAACCCTCATATGCCAATAATCTCAACATAAGTGGGCCTAATGGTTAAGAGCATGTGTTTCCTCCTAAGAGGTCACAAGTTTAAATTCATAGGGGGTTAGAGTGTACACCTTAGTAAACTTTACTATTCAAATTAATTCATGGTGGAAGATCCCTTGTCCCATAAACAAGGTGAGGGGGGGCTTTATAGTGACAGTAACATGCCCCTCCCACATTTACTTACTTTACAAGCTCCCTACGGTAAATGTGAGGTGAGTGATACTATGACATGAACTAACCTCCAAGTTCTAGTTATGGAAGTGGGGCTGACAAAACGACAAGTTACTGACACCCCTCAAGAGAACTAGATCACCTAGAAGTTAGTCCACAACCTCTTGAGACTACATCCTGAGATGGAACTACTTTTCCTCAAACCTAACCCCCAACCGCACACACAACAATGAAAGAGTGAGGTTATGAGGCCTTGATCGCATTCACAAGCCTGCTTCCATGTAGTTATAACCTAAATCCTCTAGTTCAGATCCAACGGTTCTGAGATCTAAGTCACTTTTCCATGATATCCTCCATACTAATACCCATAAATTCATGTAACTTTATAGAATCATATTTAAGATGACTAAAATTCCAAACATTCAAACTTGAAACTAGAATTTGACCTAGGATTCCTAAAACACACTAGACATTTCGTCAAACACATGGTAAAAATATGAGATACAGGTCAACAATGCATATCTGATCTTAACTCCCTAAAATTCATTTGAGAATCACCAATAAGGTTTAATTCCCTCTTAGGTAGTTGAAACCACACCAGTTATCCCATGCATTCATCAAGCATTGAAGTACTTATCAAATCATTAACAATATCTATAGCTAGAGCACGTTATCGAACCATTCTTATAAAAAACATATAACTAGAATATTAGCCATGAAAATCAACCATAAAATACATATAATAACAAGTACAAGTGCTCACAGATCACAATAGGAAAACAACTCCTATTAACTTATGCAAAAGTCAACCAAGTCAGGTACTTCCATGTACCACCCGACCATAAATTGGGATGAACAAAATGTTTTTTTCAACCAATCATGCTCGTGCCATATTCCAAGAATGAATGTGGGATTTCATGTGATAAACCAAGACATGATCAAATAGGGACTCCAAAGGTTAAAAAAAATCCACCCTCAAGCTACCATGATCTCACTTAAACCAGGCCCAATAAAAAAATAAAAAAACAAAACCAAGCTTTGATGCCTCATAATTTATTCACCACACCTTAAGGATTTTTCCTATCTCCACCCACCAATCGAGGGACTCCTAGATAAAGCCATCTTCACCCTTAACTCTTTGGAATTTTCTTGATAGCACCACACTCGACTCCAAAACCTTCCGACAATCCAAAGTCCAACCTAGAATGAATCCTATCACACCATGGCTATCTAGGAAATGGAAAGGCAAGGTTGAAACCACTGTCAAATGAGGAAAATCCCATGCCAATGACAAAAAATGAACACATGTACCATGCATTCACACCTCAGCTAGGAAATCACACGTGAAAACTATTACCTGCAATCCACAACTATATTTTTGTCCTTACTTGTCCTTGTCCAAGCTTCCTCTTTCTCACCCTTGAGTTCCTTGCTTTTTTTCCAAGTGTTTGTTCTCTTTCCTTTGTTGAAACTGATCAAAGAATGAGCAAAAGATGTCAACTAATTCTTAGGTTCCTTTTTATCATTGATGTCTTTTTTCTCTTCATTTTACTTAATTTTTCCTCTAATTTCTTTTGCATGCAAATTTGTGTATCTTCACATTCCTTTTCTCCTATTTTCCTTTATTTTCATAATTAAATGCCAATTATTTCCTCTTTGCCTTTGCCAATTTCCATAGCCAAATATAAACCATAAGTAATGTGCACTAAAATATTTTCCCAACATTCAGCCTGGAACACATGTCCTATGACGCTGGTCCTATTTTTTCCTTTATTATCCTTTATTTCATGAAACTTTAATATAGGTCTCTTACAAATGCCCCCCCCCTTGGTGGAACACTATCCTTGGATTTCAATGACACTTATGACCAGAAAAACTACTGCTTATGGAGCTTCATAAACCCATCTCGATGGAGTATTTACATTGAAAACACATATACTTATGCACATTTTTTTCAACCAACAAATAATCATACTGTCTATGGAGCTTTATAAACATAAATAAATGCAATATTAACAATAAAATACACATATATACATATGCACGTTTTCTCTAATGAGAAAATAAAATGATACAATGCCCACATCAACAACAAGGGAGTATAGAGGTTGACATCTCCACCCTCAAATGTAGTATTAGGATTCACTTCCTTCCCAGGAAGTACAGAATTCACTACCAAAGTTGAACCTACATCCAATGTCCAATGTTACGATACTTGCACTATCTATCGCCTTAGTGAAAAATTAACTATTGATTGTTCTATGGAACACTCGCAATGTGCTTCTGATTCCATCTGGAAATGATAATAACCAAAAAAAAAAATTATTCCCCAAGCTTCCCTTATTTGCTACTCAGTCGCTAGGGAAATCTGGTCACCCCCTTTCGTACAATCAGTCACCTCCCAAGTTCCCTGACATCTCCTTCTAGGGTGATACATCCCTTGGCAAGGTTACCTCATATTAGAAGGTCCAAAAACTAAGGTAGGGATCTGCCTTAAAACCATCATATCGGTCATAAAATTCTCATGGAAATTAATGGACACCGTTGGGCACCAGTGTCCAAAAATGGCCTTGCTCCTAAATTATTTACTAACATACTTCTGCCTATTCCAATTCCTTTTTATTGCGACTGCTAATTCTTGTAGTCAATTGCAACCACCCAAACCAGAAATTTCCTGATTTCCTATAACAAGCACATGATTTCCATTAGACTAAAAAGGAATTGAAATAAATTTAAATCATACCTCATTGATGGATCGTCAACAAGTAAATCTATAATTCTATTTACTTCCTGTCACAAAAAGTCAAACTAGTTATTTCATTAAATCATCATCTATAAACATATCACATTCAATTACCTCAAAACTCACCCATCATAAATTAGAATCATAGATCATGTGCATAGTTAAAAAATGAAATAAAATATTGATACTTATGTTTCAAATGGTTCTTTTCTTCTTCCTTTGTTATTTTTTCTTTTCGTATAAAGAATGAATCGATTTCCAAAATCGGTAAGCACCCACTGTCTTCTCTTCTCTTCAACCATGTACACACACTGGATCGATTTCCAAACCCAATAGGCACCTAGTGTCTTCTCTTCTCATAAAATAAACAAAGGAAATTGAAAACTATATTGCTTCCTCCCTCAATATTAGCAACACGGGCATCCACTGACTAAGCCGCCTCTACCCTCAATATTAACAACTTAAGATTTGTCTCATCCCAAGTTGTCTATGGCTCTAGGAACTAGTATCTCAACCCAAGCTTTTCAAGGGCTCCAGAGAATTTTTTCCAATCCACAGCCAGAAGGAGCCCAAAAACCAATCCCCTTCACAAAACATAAACATACGCAATGTAAAACAAAACACATACACCTACACCTAGTGTACAACACCACACATACACCTACACCTAGTGTACACCAAAACACACACACATAAACAAAGTACAATACAACAAATACACATGTCATGATACAAGAGTTGTAACACAATACTCATGACACAGTACCACATGTACACAACACAACATGTACAAAATATACACAACAATAGTATTACACATCTAGATATCACATTGTCACTACTAGGCAACCTTTCCTCTAGTGTCATTTTAATGTCTTAATGTGTGCATCCACAACCCAAATCTCAGGACTATGGTTCTTTCCACTATCCATGCTTGTCCCAACATGCTGCAAATCACATTGCTTTCATTATGCTGATGTATCCTCCATCATTCCTTTCCATATAGTAAACATAGGCATAGTTATAAGAATTTAATACCAAATCATATCCATATGATACTAACCTCATAGATCTGTCGAGGCTACTCTTCCCACTTGATTCCTCATAAACCAGGAACCTCTTCATTCCATTCACCTACATAAACAATTATTCTTCCACGAGAATGATCCTTGGTGATCCTATCATGCAATGAAATTAATACACACACACACACACATATAAATTATCATAATTAGGATCACTACACAATTACTATTGTTCATCAGGTCAAAGTTAAGAGAACTCCCTTTATCCATGCAATGCATGCACAATATTGAGAACAATAGTTCCAAACATATTCTATGCATCTAATGTATCAAATCCGTTTACTTTACCTTTCTCTAATACCTTTCTCATGATTGTCCTACCACAATCCATTTATCCCAATGGACTCAACTATCCCAATGGGTTGTCATATTATTGCCTTCAACTACCCTTTTTTTATTCATCAGGCTTCATTTGGGTCTTACATTACCTATTGGGTATCATTCAGCTCTACCCGAGCTCCATTAACTTTCCTATTTCCCAACCAATTCCTAAGACCCTAAAAACATAAAAGGAAATAACAAGAAGAAAACAAGAAGAAAACCATGGAAAAATAATAACAATACAACAACACAAACAAAGTGGCATGAACATTCCCTAGACACAATTAAATTCGCAAATTGAGCGAAAAAAATCACAAAAGATGTAAAGTAAAAAACTCTCAAAAGATACCATGACTCAAACCCCATGGTTCGTAACGCTTCCCAAGGAAAGCTCCAGCAAAGCCTTTTGCAAGATTTCATGGAAGTTTCTTTTTCCATGCATCGCAATGCCATGAACACATGACCGCCAATGCATAAATAAATATAAAAATTTACTAGCTACCTTACCTAGTGTACATAATATGTTGTCGTGTCCCTTGAAAAATCCAACTATAACTAAAATCCAATTGTTATTCATGCATATGATCCATCATCTTCCATGTAGATTTCTTAGGCCCCAATGTTCTTCCATGCACTTAAACATGCTCTATTACTCAATTCTAGAGCATGAGATGTTTCCACTGTAAAACACATTGATGATCCAGGTGGATATCGGTGGCCACCCACCTATTCCATTTCGACCTGCACCATAAACTATTTCAGTTCTCCACTTCTAGCAGCGTACTATTTTTAGCAGGTTTTCGGGTCCTGCACGCTCGGAGCCGTTTTGGGGCATTAATGATCCAGGTGGATATCGGTGACCACCAACCTATTCCATTTGAACCCCCACCATCAGTTATTTCAGTTTTCAAGTTGCAGCACAACTTACTATATTTAGCAATTTTTTCAGGTCCTGAACTTCCAGAACCATTTGGAGGCCCTAAACGACATTTTTTGGGAAAACCGAGAGTAACATGGGTCCATAAACCGATGTTTCTCAGACCAAAAGTTTTAGTCCTTGGATAGATCTTTCTAACGAGCTATTGAGCATGTCAAATGGAGATCAAATGCCAAGTTACATCCCTGAGAAGTTGAAACACCAATTTACCCAAACGGGGCCCACCGTTTGGTGCTTCATCTCCTAGGGTTAGGTTCTTGGATGTTTCGAGTTTTACATTATTTCTAAACAATAAATATTCCTTCTAGTCTCATTGTAACATAGTTCAGGGGCTAGTAGGCGTCACATCTCTTCTCAGGGATACACTGCCAGTACCCTAGCTCATATATTTCCATTATGTCTGTAATAGTCCTTCGAGCCTCAATGTAACACAGTTCAGAGGCCTGCATATGCCACATCTCTTTTTAGAGATATGCTACCATCACCCTAGCTTGTTTCCATTATTTTTGTAAGATTATTTCAGTCATTATTTTATGAATAAAATGAAGCATTATTTCTGCTTCATCTCTGTGCTTATGGTTATATGTGTATTCTGTTGTGTTCCTACAAAAATCTAGATCAGTGGTTTCAGAGCTAGTCTGCTCTTTCTCTATTTTTCTTTTCATATCCCCAATGCGACCAGGGTATAAGGAGTTCAACCTCACGAACCCCAATGACCCCCCATGGTGAAAGGAAAGAAAGATGAGGGAGCAGGAGATCCTATTAAAATCTTGCTAGAGGAGGCCCACGAGAAACAAAGGAATGTGATGATGGATAACTTCACCTATATCCTTCAACGATTTCCCACTGATGGCACATCTACATCCAGCACATCTGCCAACAGGTCCGCGACATCCTGGACAAATCCAGTACCAAGTTCAGCAAAATTCCCCCCCCCAAGGAGGAACTTAACACAATGGATATTTGTGTTTCCTAAGGAGGGAGGAATGATCCAGGGGGGTATTGGTGGCCTCCCACCTATTCCATTTGGACCCACAACATCAATTCTTTCAGTGTTTCAGCTTCAACACAGCTTACTATTTTTAGCAGGTTTTTGGGTCCTGCCCTCTCGAGCCGTTTTGGGGACTTAATGATCCAAGTGGATATTGGTGGCCACCCACTGATTCCATTTGAACCCCCACCACCAGTTCTTTTAGTCTGTAATTTATAGCAAAACTTAATATTTTTAGCAATTTTTCTGGTCCTGAACTTCCTGAGCCATTTTGAGGCCCTAAACGATGATTTTTGGGGAAACCGGGAGCAACATGGGCCTCTAGAATGATGTTCCTCACTCAAAAGCTGTAGCCCTCAAATATATCTTTCTAATGAGATATTGAGCACATCAAACAGAGATCGTATGCCAAAGTTACGTCCCCGGGAAGTTGAAACACCAATTTACCCAAACGAGACCCACAGTTTTGGCACTTCATCTCCTTGGGTTAGGTTTTTTGATGCTTAGGGTTTTACATTGTTTCTCAACAATAAATAGGCCTTCGAGCCTCACTGTAACACAGTTCATGGGGTTGGTGGCCGACACATCTCTTCTCAGAGATAAGTGCTACCAATGCCCTAACTTGCTTGTTCCCATCGTTTCAGCTTTGTAACACAATGGAGGGGTCTATAATCATTATTTCTCATTGTAACACAGTTCAAAGGCTTGTAGCAACCATATCTCTTCTTCGAGATACGTGTACCAGTGCCCTAGTTGTTTATTTCATTCATTTTTTTTATTAATAAAATGAATGATTATTTCTGCTACATCTCTGTATCTATGGTTATATGTGTATTTTGTTGCATTCTTGAAAAAAAATCTGGATCAGTGGTTTTAAAGCTAGTCTGCTCTTTCTCTGTTTTTCTTTTCATATCCCCAACACAGCTAGGGTATAAAGAGTTCAACCTCGCAAACCCCAATGGCCCCCCATGGTGGAAGCAAAGAAAGATGAGGGAGTAGGAGATCCTATCAAAATATTGCTCAAGCAGGCCCTCGAGAAATAGAGGAACGTGATGATGAATAAATTTTCCCAGATCCTTAAACAGATGCCCACGGAAGTTACATCTACATCTAGCATGTTCGCCAACAGGTTCGCGACATCCTGGACAAATCCAATACCAATTTCAGCAAAATTCCCCCGCCCACCCCCCCAACCCCCAACCCCCCATGGAGGAACTTAAAGCAATGGAGACCATTGCTTCCTAAGGAGGGAGGAATGATCCAGGTGGATATCGGTGGCCACCCACCTATTCCATTCGGACCCACACCATCAACTCCTTCAGTTCTCCACTTCCAGCAGATTTTGGGTCCTGCACGCGTGGAGCCGCTTTGGGGCATTAATGATCCAGGTGGATATCGGTGGCCACCCTCCTATTCCATTTGAACCCCCACCATTAGTTCTTTCAGTTTTCAAGTTGCAGCACAACTTACAATATTTAGCAGTTTTTTGGGTCCTTAACTTCCGGAGCAGTTTTGAGTCCCTAAACGATGTTTTTTGGGAAAACTGGGAGAAACATGGGTGGGTCCTTCGACCGATGTTGCTTAGACAAAAAGTTGTAGCTCTTGGACAGATCTTTCTAATGAGCTATTGAGCACGTCAAATGAATATCGGATGCCAAGTTAAGTCCCTGAAAAGTTAAAACACCAATTTACCCAAACGGGGCCCAAAGTTTTGGCGCTTCATCTCCTAGGGTTGGGTTTTTAGAAGTTACAGATTTTACATTGTTTCTCAACAATAAATAGGCCTTCGAGCCTCATTATAACACAATTCAAGGGCTAGTAGTTGTCACATCTCTTCTAAGGGATATGCTACCAGTACCCTAGCTCATATATTTCCATTATGTCTATAATAGGCCTTCGAGCCTCAATGTAACATAGTTCAGAGGCCTACGTATGCCACATCTATTCTTAGAGATATGCTACTAGCACCCTAGCTTGTTTCCATCATGTCTGTAAGCTTATTTCAATAGTTTTTTTATGAATAAAATCAAGCATTATTTCTGTTTCATCTCTCTGCTTATAGTTATATGTGTATTCTGTTGCGTTCTTGCAAAAATCCGAATCAATTGAGGTTTTTCCTCAACCTCTCTTCCTGGTTCCAATTCCACCTCAATGATGTATACCTAATAATCTACATGATTTTTATCCACTACTTCATTGATCTGGGGAATGGTCTAACCTACATCCCCAACTTTCCGTGCCTCCTACGCGTTGGAGATCTGAGGTTTACCATGCATCAACTACACACTCCGATATGAAGTGAAATCCTTCCTGTGATGATCTTCATCACAGGTTCAACATCGTAATGGTTCTACATATTCTAACATCAAACTCATCCCAAATAAGCTCCTCATCTCTGATGCCTCTGACATGCTTAACACATTCCCACCATATGTCTAGATTTCCCTTGAGACCGAAGGTAGATATCTTGGCTTTCATGTACTCTATTGGAAATATCCCTTCTCACTCCTCCTACAAGGATGTTGGTGATAATGGTGATGATGTCTCTCAGAATGGAAGCTAGAAATAAATCCATAAGCATTACCCCTCATGTTAGGTGTATCTAAATATCTGCCACCTCGGACTGGTCATCCAATTTGTGTCTTCTCAGAGGTTGATTATTATAAGCCCCATTAATCTCTTCTTATCATCCATAATTAATCCCCATATGTCCATGTCTCTATAATTATGGAAATCTCTAAAGGATTACTAAAATAACTTCAACTTGCTTTTATTGAGCTTTGGAAAGCCTTTCCTATGTCTCATTCAACTTGTCATTATTTTCCTTGAAACTTTTGATCTCTTCCCTCAGACTCCTCAGTGTGTCTGCTAGATCAAGAGAATAATCTTCTCCTTGTTGCTCAACTGAATTTTTCCATTCTATTGAATTCACATGAGACCTGTAAGGGGAGTCATGTTAATTGTAGTCCATTACGATGCTCTTCATCCCTGATCTACTATTTTGTGAAAACATACCATGTTAAATAAACCAAATAGACAACATAATCAAAATGTGAAGCTGGGTTACACTTTTTGCCCTTTTTTGAGAAAAAAATTTCATTTTTTTCGGTTCTTCAACTTTCTGCAAACTATAACAATTTTTCTATTTAGAATTTCATTTTGCGATAAAAATAAAAGTTGTCAGAATTTTTTTTAGCTTTCTATTACTTATTTTTTGAATTTTTTTTATGCAGATTTGATATGTCAACTTAGTGTTTCTTTGAGTGTGTGTTTCTTAACAATCAAAGGATTCATAAGAAGTCATGTTATGACGCAATGTTTTATTCATTGAAAATTTGTGTTTTTGAGAAAACAAAATGTGTTAGAACAATATAGATAGAGTCTACTTTGGTTTCGTCATATTTACAAAGCCAATGGATGCATATCATAATTACTAGAATTTTTTAAACTGGTCCAATACGAAAAACTGTATTTTTTGGATATGTTTCGCGATGCAACAAATTTATTAACTAAAAATCTAAAAGCTACCCATTAGAGAAGACGGACAAATGTAATGACCCATAATTTTTTCAATTTTTTTTACAATGTATTTTGGGAGATACAAAATTTTGATTTCACTGAATCAGAATGACCCTCAGAAATTGTTTGCACCCATTTTATTAGAAAAATAATTAAAATTAGTAAACATTTATGAAATTCCATAAAAGTTATATTTCCTGAAAGTAGATTCAATTCTTAAAATGCTTGTCTTGGTTCTGACAGTTAATTAGAAACCTTTCATGGAGTTTAATCAGTCCAAAGTTGCAAAAACGTATTCAGAGCCTGGTTTTTATGTAACTGGTGACGCGTTAGTTTGACCGAACTTTGATTAAAAGTTCGGCCGAACTATGGTTTGCGTCGACGGCTCGTTAAGTCTAACGATTTAATAGTTCGGCCGAACTTTTGTATAATTTTCCATCGGCCGGAAAATTTTGCAGAGCCCCTACTAAAACACATTTCACGGCAATATAAAGTGTCGCGAAATCATTCTAATTTTCGCACATTTCGCTGTATCAATGCATCTCAAGAGAGGCTATCACATATGCACAGTTTATTCCATATTTTTATGACACAAAATCACAAGTACATCGAATCATACATGAATATCATAACCATAACCATCTGGAAAAATAAATTCAGATTAACATTCTACATAATAATATCAAGGACTTAATTGCAATGACAATAACCATCATACATATGACCACAATGTATATAACAACAATTTAACTATCACGAATGATTAACTGATGCACGTTCATATGTCCTCACTAATTAACTAGCATCTATCATGTATGTAACCACAACAACAATAGAATGACAGGCATGCATATAACCGTGATGCATATAAAAACCATTTACCATCATACATGCATGCGAAACATACAAAACCCTCCCACATTTACTTACTTTTACAAGCTCCTGAGGGTAAATGTGAGTTGAGTGCTACTATGACATGACCCGACCTCCAAGTTCCATTTATGAAAGTGGGGCCAACAAACTAGCAAATTATTAACACCCCTTAAGAGCACTAGATCACCTAGAAGTTAGTCCACAACCTCTAATGACCAAATCCTGAGCTAGAACTGATTTTCCTCAAACCTAACCCCAAACGCATGCACAAAAAGGCAAGAGTGTGGTTATGAGGCCCCAATTGCACACACAAGCCTGCTTTCATCTAGTTATGATCTAAATCCTCCAGTTTAGAGACAACGGTTCTGATATCTTAGCCATTTTCCCAAGCTAACCTCCAGACCACTGCCCAAAACTTCTTGTAACTTTCCATAATCATATTTAACATGATGAAATGCCAAATATTCAAACTTGAAACCAAAACTTGACCTAGGCTTCCTAGAACACACTATGCATTTCGTCAAACACATGGTAAACATGTGAGTTACAAGTCATCAATGCATATATGATTTTAAATCTATAAACTCCATATGAGAATAAAAAATAAGGTCTAATGCCCTCTCAAGTAGTAGCAATCACACTAGTTAGCATATGCGTGCATCAACCACTCAAATACTTATTAAATCATGAACAGGAGCCATATCTAGAGCACATCATATAATCATGCTTATAACCATCATATAACCAGAATATTAGCCATGACAATTATCCATAAAATCTTCATAATAACAAATATAAGTGCTCATAGATCACAATAGGAAAACAACTCTTAATAAATTATGCAAAATCCAACCAAGTTATGGATTTACACGTACCACCTGACCATAGATTGGGTTGAACCAAATATTTTTTTCAACCAATCAAAATCGTACCATATTCCAAGCATGAATGTGGGATTTCATAGGATAAACCAAGAAATAATAAAAAAAAGACTCTAAGGGTTCAACCACATCCACCCTCAAGCTACCGTGATCTCACCTAAACTTGTCCCGAGATCACAAAACCAAACCAAGCTTAGATGCCTCAGAATTTCTTCACCATACCTTGAGGAATTTTTCTATCTCCACCAACCTTGGGAATTTCCCTTAGACCACCTCACCCAGTTCCAAAACCTTCAGACAATCCAAATTCCAACCAAAAATGAATCTCGTCATATTATGACTATCCAGAAAATGAAAAGGAAAGATTGGAGCCACTTTCAAAGCAGTAAAAACAGATGCCAATGACAACAAATGAACCAAATAAACAAATGCATGTACCATGTATTCACACCTCAGATAGGAAATCACACATGCAATCTGTTACCTGTAATGCACAACTATATTTTTGTCCTTACGAATGTCCAAACTTCCTCTTGCTTACCCTTGCTTCTTTTACTTGCTTGTCCAAGTGTTTGTTCTTTTTTCTTTATTGAACCTTATCAAAGAATGAACAAAATTTGTCAATTGATTCTCAGGTGCATTTCTATCATTGATTTCTCATTTTTTCTTCATTTTCTTTCATTTTTCCTCTAATTGCCATTGCATGAAAATTAGTCTCTTCAACTTCCTTTTCTGCTATTTTTCTTTATTTTCATAATTAAGTGGCAAATATTGTCTCTTTACCTTTCCCAATTTACATAGCCAAATATAAACCAAAAGTGATGTCAGCTAAAACATTTGTACAACATTCCGCTTGGAATACGTGCCTTGTGACCTTGGTCTTATTTTTGCCTTTATTATCCTTTATTACATGAAACTTTAACCCAAGGCTATTATAGTGACCTAATATAAATATAAAAAATACTTCTCTTAGGTTTTTCACCTTATAAATTTATAAATATTTGTTACATTACGAACCTTCTTGATTTTTTAACTCATCAAAACTATAATAAATTTTATTAGTAAAAAAAATTAATATTATAAATAAATAATAGAGTACCCAACTTTCCTTATCCATATCTCGAAATTAAAAATAAAATGTTGTAATCATTATAGAACCAAATTAATATCCATGTCTTCTGCAAATAAATTTGTAGCTATTACTTTAATATCATATAAAGAATCAAACTAATGTATCTCGAAGAGTCGGAAAATAAAATATTGAATCTAAACGAAGGTGGAGAATTTTGTAAATGGAAAGCGAATCCCAAAAAAGTGGAAATATTTATAAATTATGCATGTGTTAAAACCATGATTATGAAATCTAAATTATATTTTGATATAAAATCATTTCACTCTATCTAACACTTCCACTCGAAATGCAAGTGGGAAAAAATTTAAATATCCTTTTGGCCCACCAGAATGCATGGACTAATATACCGCTGAACGAAGGGAAGATTTGGTTCACCATAAGAATATACGAACGAAGTATCTCTTCTGAGATTTATTTTATGCTCTTCTACAAAAAGAGAAACGTTTGATTCAACAGCGGGGGAGGAACCTAAACTATCTGAGCACTAACACATTTAGCGTTAGTAGTAGATCGACTAGTCTTAAGAAGGGAAGTATAGTTTCAAAATCCGGCCTCCCACTTACAGGCAGGACATTTCTTATTTACAGAAGGGATAACACACACTCGAAAGATTAACACTCTTGTGTTTTAGAAGTAGATCCACTAGACGCAAGAAGGATATGTTTTACCTAATATTTCCCCGAACCATTCTCACGATTAGTTTTTCCAGATATTTTTTTTCATCCTTTTTATTTGATATCTTCCTTGATCTTTAATTTTAGATATTGAGAAAAACATATTATTTTTCATTTAATATTTCTCTCTACCTTGATCTTTAATTTTAGATATTGAGAAAAACATATTATTTTTCATTTAATATTTCTCTCTATTCTTATTATTTTTTATTAAATATTTCTCTAAATCACCATTCTCATATAAAATAGGTAAACATGGTATATAAGGTTATTATGTTTTATCCAATATTTCTTCCATTTTTATTTTAAGAAATTTGGATATAATTTTTTTATATTTTATCTAATATTTCCCCTACCTTGACCCTTACTCTCTTCCTCATTCTCATATAATGTGTGGGGAAATATATAGGTGCATATATGGGAAAATATTGAATAAAACATAATTGGGTGGGGATGATGGAAATATTGAGTAAGCCATATTATATCTATTATATTTTACCCAATATTTCTCCTTAGTCCCACTCTCATAGGTCAATACTCTCAGATTAAGTGGGCATAATGGTTACGAGCATGTGTTTCCTCTTAAAAGGTTCTAGGATCAAATACATAGGAAGTTAGAGTATGTATACCTTGTAAACTTTATTAGTCAAATGGCTACATGATGATAGGTCCCTTGTCCCATAAAGCTTAGTAGTGAGCTTATATGAATATGAAAAACACTTCTCTTAAATTATCTATCTTATACTCACATTACCAACTTTCTTGATCTTTTAACTCCTCAATATTATAATGACCTTTATTGATTAAAAAAATTGCAATTATTTTCCATTCAAATTCAATTCTTCCAATAAAATATATATATATATATATATATATATATAAATCCTACTTAAAAAAATAATTCAAATAAAAATGTTCAAGCTATCATTTTCAATGTAAAAAATTCCATCAACATTCTTTCAACAATATATGTATAAACACAATAACGTTTCTTTTTCAAGAATACATGTATAGACACAATAATACTATAAAACTTTAAACATAAATATCATAAACCTTTGTTACAGATTCTTTTAACATAAATGAATTTAATTTTTTGATCCGCGCATGGGCTTCATTAAGTACTTAAAATACTTGCACTCCATAGGCGTGAGCTTGATTATGCCATAAGACGGTCAGAACTAGATATATAATTAATTAATAAATAAATAAATGGTAGAAATTTCAACTTCCTTTATTCATATTTCTAATTACAAAATAAAAACACTAATACTTTTTATTCTTTTTTCAAAATTTATTAAAATTTGGTAATATAATTTTAAGACTTTATGTTATTTAAAATACAGTTTTTAATGCATAAACTTATTAAACAGTCTAAAAAACCTAGCAGTGAAAATATGCAAATTAAACAAGTTAAAATCATTTTTTAGATCTCTATCAAATTTTGATTAAAATTAACCATAAAAATGATGAAAAAAATCATTTCTTATATAAACTAAACTACACCCACAAACCATCATTCTTAAATAACACACTAAACAATAGCATCTAACATACATGAAGATCACTATAAACAATCACACAACACAATATGATGAAGGAGTTTACTTCGCCTGGGTTACGTCTCTTTGGTCCAAATTTCAATGGCATGTCCCTGTTCTATTATTCTCAAAAGGCTAATTAAATGTATTTACAATGTTCAAACAACTCTGAAACTTGTTCCATCAACTCCAAAATGCCCAAAAATTCCTATGTAGCCTCTTTCTACCTCGAATGTGGCCAAAAATTGAAGAATTTATGACTGTCCGTAGTTTCTCCACTATTCGCTCCACATTTTCCCCAAAATCAGGCACCAAACCCACAATTTCGCCCCAAAAAGCATTATATGAGCGCCAACTATGCCAAAAACCGAGTGAAATTGTCGGGGCAATAATTTTCCCTCCAACGCTGAAAAATAGGATATTCAACCATATCCAATATGGTTCAATAAATTTTTTTAATATAAAAGCACCAACGGTTACAGCTAACTGCCACACTTGACATTGTTGTGGGCACATGTGCCAGTGCCGTTAGGGGTTAGTACTGGCGGTTTACATTGGTGGTTAGGGCTCTGCGTTTCTGGCTCCAGCGTGGTCTCAGCATGGTCACATGACCCTTGACGTTATATGTTAACGGTTACGGTTATGGGGGGCACAGGTATAGCCTCGCACCCATGGTCCCAGCACCCGGTATGGTGACTAGGGTAGGGGCTAGGCCCCGACCCACTCCCCCCAACATGGGAACAAATTGAAAACAAAACCATAGTCAATAAATTGTATATTAAGACTCATGGCATAGGGTGTGACGGTAAGGCTTGCCGTTTGTTAGTCGATGTTATAATTAATTAATTAAGCAATAAATAGCAGAGATTTCAACTTGCGTTATTCATATTTCTAATTACAAAATAAAAAAACTAATAATTTTTTTTCGTAAAATGAAATAGTATTTTTCACTGGAATTTATCAAAATTTGGTAATATAATTTCAATATTTTATGTTATTTAAAATACAGTTTTTAATGCATAAATGTATTAAATAGTTTGAAAAACCGAGCAGTGAAAATATGCAAATTAAACAATTTAAAATCAGTTTTTTAAAAATATCTTTCAAATCTTGATTAAAATTAATCATAAAAACCATGAAAAAATTCATTTCGTATATAAATTAAACTACGCCCATAAACCATCTTTCCTAAATAACACACTAAAAAATAGCATCAAACATACATGAAGATCAATATAAACAATCACACAACACAATATGATGAAGGAGTTTACTCTGTCTGGGTTACGTCTCTTTGGTCCACTTTCCAATGGCATGTCCCTCTTCTATTATTCTCAAAAGGGTAATTACATGTGTTTACAATGTTCAAACAACTCTGAAACTTGTTCCATCAACTCCAGAATGCCCAAAAATTCCTATATAGCCTCTTTCTGCCTTTAATGTGGCCAAAAATTGAAGAAGTTATGACTTCCCGTAGTTGCTCCACTATTCGCTCCACATTTTCCCCAAAATCCGGCACCAAACACACAATTTTGCCCCAAAAAGCATTATAGGAGCACCAACTTTGCCAAAAACTGGGCAAAATTGTCGAGGCAATAATTTTCCCTCTAACGCCTAAAAATATGATATTCAACCATAGCCAATATGGTTCAATAATTTTTTTTAATATAAAAGCACTAGTGGTTACAGCTAACTGCCACACTTGACATCGTTGTGGGCACATGTGCCAGTGTCATTAGTGGTTAGTATTGGCGGTTTACACTGGTGGTTAGGGCTCTGCGGTTCCGGCTCCGGTGTGGTCTCAGCATGGTCACATTACCTTTGACGTTATATGTTAATGGTTACGGTTATGGGGAGCACAGGGATAGCCTCGCACCCATGGTCCCAGCACCCAGCGTGGTGACTAGGGCTGGGGCTAGACCCTGACCCCCTCCCACCAACGTGACAACAAATTGAAAAAAAAACCATAGTTAATAAATTTTATATTAAGACTCATGGCGCAGGGTGTGATGATAAGGCTTGTTGTTTGTTGCTCAGTGGTCGCAGGTTCAACCCCTATTGCTTCTCGGACTTGATCCTAAAATTTTGGTGGCCCCAAGCTGCCACGTGGCAGCCCCTAGATGGGCCACGTGGCATCTTGTGGTTGGTCACTAATCCACCAAT
The DNA here is from genome assembly GCA_034641835.2 of Pinus albicaulis. Classification (NCBI taxonomy): domain Eukaryota; kingdom Viridiplantae; phylum Streptophyta; class Pinopsida; order Pinales; family Pinaceae; genus Pinus; species Pinus albicaulis. The sequence continues at coordinate 414,559,501 of CM076580.1, forward strand.
TAAAAATTTCCACCAATAACCAGTGAAATCGTGCCACTTGGCATCACCTCATTCAACCACAAAAACCCCCTTGACCAAGTCAACTGTATAGTCACCCTACCACGTAGGCATGCTGAGTCAGCTGTACGGATTGCTAACTAGGTTGTCCTGCATTTAAAAAAAGAATTGCTTGTTTGACAAAGTGGAAAGAACTGTTTCTCGGAACATATGGTGTCGGTTTTCCACGAAACGATTTGCACCGAATTCAGAATAATAAGATGTCCGCAATCATTCAGGTTCCTCACCGATCCGACAACTTTTAGTTTTGAGCATAATTTTGAGCACCTGATTGGTGGCTTGGAGTAAATATTGGAGAAAACATATTATATTTTAATCAATATTTTCTCATACCCACACTCACATATCTTGGGGGTGTGGTGAAATAATGAATAAAAAATAGAATTTTAGAGGGTTGGGTCAAAGAAAATATTGGATAAAACATATTATATTTTATCCAATATTTCTCAACATAAGCACCTCAACACTCATATATGAGGTTTTATCCAATATTCCTCACACATCTATCCTAGATTTCATTGCACCCCATGCTCATATATGAGAAGTGAGAGAAATATTAGATTAAAAATATCCCCCACTCTCATTTATGAAGGTGAGAATGGTGTGGAATATTGCGTAAAACAAGTGAGGAGAAATTTTGAGTAAAACATGTGATGTTGAGGGTTACAATGTGGGAAACATTGGGTAAAATAAGTAGGCATAAATATTGGGTAAAACATACATAAATATTAGGTATAACATATTATATGTGGGTGGACACAATATTTATCCTCATTATGTTTCACCCAATATTTCTCCCCACCTACTTTACCCAATATTTCCCCCCCTATTTCCACCATAATGAGGGTTAGGAAAATATTTTTTAACCAATATTTCCCCTCGCCCCCCTCTATATGTTTTACACAATATTTCACTCCACCTATCCAATATTTCCCCTTGCCCCTCCTCTATATGTTTTACCCAATATCTCACTCCACCTACTTTAGTCAATATCTGCCCCCCATTTTCCCTAATATTGTGTAATAAATATTACCCTACCCTCATATATGATGGTGGAAATGGGTAAAATATTGCACAAAAATATTCCCCCACCCTTATATAAAGAGGGGGTGGGGAAATATTGGGTAAAACATATGTACCGTTGGTGAACTCTACAGAAATTGGGAGAAATATTCGGTAAAACGTGTGGGGAGAAATATTGAGAAGGTGGGGAAAATGTTTTTCTAAAATTTTACCCCCATCATATTTCACCCAATATTCTCCCCATCCCCACCCTCAGGCCCAACCTCTTTAGAGAAAAAAATCCCTCCACCTATTTACCCATATATGAGGGAAATTGGGGGGAATATGGCGTAAAATAAGAAGTGAAAAATAGTGGGTAGGTGGGGAAAATTTTTTACCCAATATTTGCCCCATCCCCACCCTCACGACACAACTATTTACTAAAAACTATTTTCTCGGCCTAGGTATCCAATATTCACCAAGGGATATATTGTGAAAAACAATATATGAAGGTGGGAGAAAATATTGAGTAAACAATATATGAGGGTGGCACAAATATTGGGTAAAATATATGAAGTGGGTGAGGAAACCACCCTCATGTGAAGGGAATATGTTTTACTCAATATTTCCCCCCACTCTCATACATTTTTTACCCAATGGTGGGAATATGCTTTACATAATATTTCCCCTACCCTCATATATCATTTTATCCAATATTTCCCCACCAACACCCATATTGGATATGATTTAATTAGTATTGCCCCCACCTATTTTACCTAATACTTTATTTAACTCACACACTCATATATGAGGGTGTGGGATTATGTTTTACCCATTCAATGATGGTTACCCCATATATGTCCCATATCTAGTAGAGTAATATCTATCTTACTTATTTCAAAACATGTGATTCACCACCCACGAATGCATTCCACCTTGCACGAAATATAATTATTATTTAAATAAGAGATAACACACATTCCAAGCACTAACACACATTCAGTTTTAGAAGTAGAAGACAGGATGTATAAGTTTCAATTCCACCCCAAAAATATGTTGATATTCTTGACCCAAGGTGCATGGGAATATGTTTTATCCAATATTTCTCCCTACCCTCACCCTTTTTTAGTCAAACAAGTAGATGAAATATTAGGTAAAACATATCATTCACCACTCAGAATAGGACATGGAAATATGAGATAAGAAAAAATGGAAATATCAAAAAATAAAAAATTTCATAGTGCCTCTTTCCTTGCAGGAATGATATCTTATTTACGGAAGGGGCAACACACTTTCCAATCGAGGAAATATTGGGTAAAACATATGGTTCAACACCTAAAACAAATCTTGGACAGTATGGATAAGAAAAAGAGGCATGGTCCCTCCCACCTTATATGAAGAATATTTCTAATTTATAGAAGGGATAATATACATTCCAATCGATAACACATTTAATGTTAGAATCATATCCACTATCTATAGGAGTGGAATTAGAAGCATATCCACTAGCTATAGGAGTGGAAGTATAGGTTCAAAAGCCAATTTACTAAGACACAAATTGATTGTATTAACCCAAGGTGGGAGATTATATTTTGCCCAATATTTCCCACACTCCAACCCTTATTTGGTAGAACAAGTGGAGGAAATATTGGGTAAAACATATTGTGTTTTTCCCTCTACCTTGACCCGGGGGGTTAAGCTATGTTTTACTTAGTATTTCTTCCCACTGGATTTACCAAACCCTCTACGTTGACCCTGAAATGGGGGGTTAAGCTATGTTTTACTTAATATATCTTCCCACTAGATTTACCAAATATTCCTCTCATTTCCACCCTCATATATGTGGGGAACATATTTTACCCAATATTTCTGCCCACCTACACTCTCACTCTCTATATATTTTATCCAATATTTCATCCCACTTGTTTTACTCATTATTTCCTTCTAGTTACACTCTCATATATGATGGTGGATGAATATTTTTTTCTCGATATTTCTTCTCATTTCCTCCACTGACACCCTTACTCTCACCCTATATGAGAGTGGAAATTGGGGAGCCCTTATTCTCACCCTCATATACTTGGGTGGGGGAATGTGCTTTACTCAATATTTAGGAAATATTGGATAATAGAAAATAATATTCCCCCCACCTATTTACCTCATATTTCATCGACCTACCTACAAAAAAATATATTTTCCTATGGAAATATTCCATAAAAAAATATTTTAGCGTGGAATAAGTATTGGGTATAATATATAAAGGTGGGGTGCGAGTGAGAGGATGAAGGGAATATGGTTTATCCAATATCCCCAAACACACTCCCAATATTTCCCCATCCCCACATATTTATCCAATATTTTGGGAAATATAGAAAACACATATAAGGGTGGGGAAATATGTTTCACCTAGTATATTCTTTTACTCAATATTTCACTTGATGATTGAGGGAATATATTCCACGCATGGATGACCCATCACTAGTAGAGTAATCAACATCTTACTTATTTTGGAAACATGTGATACACCACCCAAAATAGCACTTGGAAATACCATATAAGAGAAATATGAGTTATGCTCCCAACCTTGCAAGAAGGATATTTCTTATTTATATAAGGGATAATAAGCATTCCAAGCACTAACACACATTTAGTGTTAGAAGTGGATCCACTAGTTGCAGGAATGAAATTATAGGTTCAAAAGTCAATTTATCCCAAATCACTTGATCTTATTGACCTAAGGTTTTGGGAATATAAATTTACACTATATTTTCCCCCATCCCCGAATATGTTTTACACAATATTTTTCCCCATCCCCATCCTTATTGGGTAAAACATGTGGATAAAATATCATGTAAAAATTATGATTCACCATACAAAGTCTGGATAAGAAAAAGATGCACAATGCATTTTTCCTTGTAAGAAGGATATTCCCTAAAAAATGGATAACACACATTCTAAGCTAACACAAATTTAGTGTTAGAAGAATATCCACTAGAGGAAGGAAGTGAGAAGTTCAAAATTGAATGATATAGGTTTAAAATCGAATTTCCATACAATTAGATGATCTTATTGACCCAAGGTGGGAGGAAGTATAGTTTCAAAAACCAATATTTCTCCCCCACCCAACTCTTAGTATGTTTTAACCAACTACCCCACCATCATTAGTTATTTCTGATATCTCCCTTGATTAGAGAGAAATATTGGATATGAGGTTATTATATTTTATCAATATTTCCTCCACCACTATAATAGGAAATTTGGGTATGAGATTGTTATGTTTTATCTAATATTTCCCCCACTTGGACATCACCCTACCCCTCCCCCTTGTCATCATACAAGGTGTGGGGAAATATTGAGTTTGTGGGTGGGGATGAAAGAAAATATTGGATAAAACACAATTGAGTGGGGATGAGGGAAATATTGAGTGAAAAATATTATGTTTTACCCAATATTTCCCCTTAGCCCAACCCTCATATGCAAATACTCTCAACATAAGTGGGCCAAAAGGTTAAGAGCATGTGTTTCCTCCTAAGAGGTCATGAGTTCAAATTCATACGGGGTTAAAGTGTACACCTCAATAAACTTTACTAGTCAAATTACTATATGGTGGCATTTCCGTTGTCCCTAAAATAAGATGAGGGGCCTTGGTAGTGATGGTAACATTCCCCTCCCAAATTTACCTACTTTTACAAGCACCCGGGGGTAAATGTGATGTGAGTGCTACTATGACTTGAACTGACCTCCAAGTTTCAATTATGGAAGTGGGGCCGACAAACTAACAACTTACTGACACCCCTTAAGAGCAGTAGATCAACCAGAAGTCAGTCCACAAACTCTCATGCCTAGATCCTGAGCTTGAACTACTTTTCCTTAAACCTAACCCCCAACCGCACACACAAAAAGGAAATATTGAGGTTATGAGGCCTTGACCACATGTAAACGCTTCCTTCCATGCAGTTATGACCTAAATATTTTAGTTCAGAGCCAACTATTACGAGATCTGAGCCACTTTTCTAAACGATCGTCCAGACTACTACCCATAAATTCTTGTAACATTCTCGAATCATATTTAACATGACGACAATGCCAAAAATTCAAACTTGAAACTAGAATTTGACGTAGGATGCATAAAACACACTAGACATTTCATCAAACACATGGTAAATATATGAGTTTCAGGCCATCAATGCATATCTGATCTTAAATCTCTGAAATTCATCTGATAATCACCAAGAAGGTGTAACGCCTTCTCAAGTAGTTGCAACTACACTAGTTAGCTCATGCATTCATCAAGCATTCAAATACTTATCAAATCATGAACAAGAGCCATAACTAGATCACATAATATAACCATGCTAATAAACAACATATAAATAGAATATTAGCCATGAAAATCAACCATAAAATACACATAATAATATGTACAATTGATCATAGATCACAATAGGAAAAAAAATCTTATTAATTTATGAAAAATTCAACCTAGTCAGGTACTTCGACGTATCACCTGACCATAAATTCATATGAACCAAATATTTATGCCAACCAATCACCCTCATTCCATATTCCAAGCATGAATGTGAGATTTCATGTGAGATTTCATGTGATAAAGGAAGACATAATCAAACAGGGACTCTAAAGTTTAAACCAACTCCACCCTCAAGCTACCATGATGTCACTTAAATCGGTCTCGAGATCAAGAAACCAAACCAAGATTGGATGCCTCATAATGTCTTCACCATACCTTGAGGAATTTTCCTATCTCCACCCATTCATCGAGGGATTCCTAGAGGAAACCATCTCCACCCCCAACTCTTCGAAATTTTCCTGATACCACCTCACTCGGTTCCAAAACCTTCCAATAATCCCAATTTAAACCTAGAATGAATCCTATCACACCATAGATATCTAGGAAATGGAAAGGCAAGGTTGAAACCACTGTCAAGCTAAGAAAAACCCATGCCAATGAAAAAAATTGAACTAAATAAAAAATTTCATGTACCATGCATTCACACCTCAGCTAGGAAATCACACATGCAAACTATTACATGTAATCCACAACTATATTTTTGTCCATACTTGTCGTTTTCTAAGCTTTGTCTTACTGACCCTTGCTTTCCTTACTTTATTTTCCAAGTGTTTGTTCTCTTTTCTTTGTTGAACCTGATCAAAGAATGAGCAAAATTTGTCATCTAATTCTTAGGTTCCTTTTTATGATTGATGTCTCTTTTTTCCTTCATTTTCCTTCATTTTTCATATAATTTCCTTTGCATGCAAATATGTGTCTCTTCACCTTCATTTTCTCATATTTTCATTTATTTTCATAATTAAATGCCAATTATTGTCTCTATGACTTTTCCAATTTCCATAGCCAAATATAAACCAAAACTGATGTCCACTAAAAAAATTTCCCAACGGTCAGATTGGAACACATGTCCCATGAATTTGGTCTTATTTTTTCCTTTATTATCCTTTACTACATGAGAATTTAACTCGAGTCTCTTACAAACGCCTCCCCCTTGGGGGAATGCTGTCCTTGGTTTTCTATGACATTTATGACCAGAAAAACATATTGCTTATGGAGCTTTATAAACCCATCTCGATGCAGTATTTACATTGAAAACACATATACTCATGCACATTTGCTTCAAAAAACAAATAATCATACTTTCTATGGATCTTTATAAACATAACTAAATACAATATTAATAATAAAATATGCATATATACATATGCACATTTCTCTAACCAAGAAATAAAACGATACAATGCCCACATCAACAACAAGGGAGTCTAGAGGCTCACATATCCACCCTCAAAGGTAGCAATAGGATTCACCTCCTTCCCAGGAAATCCAAAATCCACTATCAAAGTCAAACCTGCATCCAATTTCCAGTGTTACGATCCTTGTGCTATCTTTCCCCTTAGTGAAAAATGACCTACTCATTGTTCTAGGGCACACTCCCAATGTGTTTCTGATTCAATCTGGAAATGCTAATGACCAAAAAAAATTTATTCCCCAACCTTCCCTTCTTTGTGACACAGTCCCTAGGGAAATTCGATCACCCCCTTTCATGCAATCACTCACCTTCCAAGTTCCCCGACATCCCCTTCTAGGGTGATCCATCTCTTGGCAAGGTTACCTCACATCAGAAAGTGTTAGATCCATATATTACTAGTGTAGTCCCTTATTTTTGTTAGTCTGTCCCCCTTATTGTTATTTTTGTACCACTGTAACCTCCATATTGTTATTATTTTTCCCTTACATTATTATTGTTAGGTTGGCTAGGATTATATTGTGATCCCATGGACTCCTATATATACAAGGAGGTTTTTTCATTTGTATCATTGAAGAATTGTTCATTTATTTGATGTAAAGGAGGTTTCCCCCTCGAAGTGTCTTATTTCTTAGGTGTTGATCTCTCTTTTCTTGTATTTTTGGAGTTGGTTTCATAACATTTGGAATCAGAGCTTTGGATTCTAGGGTTTTGCTGCTCCAAAGAGGTCATCGTGGAATTTTCACTATATTTTTCTTCTACGAATGTTCAGAAATTGAAATTTGTACCACACAAAACCAAAATCCTAAGGAATTTTGTGTAAAAATTTCAGATCTTGGTTCACAATATTTGTGAAGATATGATCTGTGGAAGCTAGGGTTTTTGCAGGCTCCCGAATTTCATATAAAAGAGGTCACCTTGGGAAAATTCTCATAACTCTCTCTCTCTGACCATCAGATTGGAATTTTGTAAAATTTGGCCAAGAGTACATGGAATGCACTTTCCTGTATATCAATTTCAGAGCCTAAGGAGGAAACGGTGACACTGTGGCACACCGTACAAGTTCACTCTACTGAACCAATCCATAATTAGGTCATTGTGGGAGATTGGGAATAAATTTGCCTTGAAGCATCCAAATCAGGTCATACTTATGGTATTAGAAAGAATATTCAAAGGGCTACTACAACACCGAATTTCAGATATTGAAGATTCGAAATCACAGAGATAATTCAGTTTCACTATCGAGCTCCTCAAAAGAAAGAAAAAGGTGTGTATTTTTTTTTTAATTGCATAAGTCTTGTTTGAAAAATCAGTCTGAAGTGATTCCAAGGGCATATTAAAGCATAGATATCAGTATTGGGTTCTAAAATTCCCCCTAAAAATAATTCAACACCCATTAAGCCCTCAGAATAATCTACTATGACTCATTAATATGAAGAAGTGCAACATGATATATCAAAATTACAAGAGGAAGTGCACAAAATTTCGCTTTCACAAAGAGAAACAAAAAATGAAATGGAAGTTTTGAAGAAAGGCGTGGAAGCTAAGATGGATGGTTTGAAGAAAGGTGTGGAAGCTAAGATGGTTGGTTTGAAGAATGGCATGGAAGACATGGAAACTAAGATCGAAGAAAAAATGAAAGACAACATGGAAGACATGAAGAATGATCTAAAAGCAAACATGGAAGGTTTAAAGAAAGTTTTGAAAAAGTTGATACAAGAAATAATTCCTAATGGCGACAATATAGTAGAGGAAACTCATTATGAGAACAAAATAAATGTTAAATGTGATTTCATAAACTCGAATGTTAGATGGAAGACCCACCATATTCCAAAGATCGATATGAGGAAGTTTGATGGCAAGGATCTCGTAACATGAATACTACATATGGAGCAATAGTTTGATCTCAATAATATGCAAAACACACAAAAGGTACGCATTTCAAATTTATATTTAAAGAAAAATACATTTGTATGGTATAGATGGATTTGCTCCCTTAAAAATATTGCCACTTCGTCAATTTTTACGGAGGAAATGATAGCACATTGTGAGGATACAAAGAGAAACACCTTATTTAGACAATTTATAAATCTCAAACAATAAGGGACTACACTATTAATAAAGGGACCTAACACTGGAAGCTAAAAAAAGGGAAGCTAAATGTTGTTGCAGATGCACTCTCAAGAAAGGATGAAGAGGTGGAAGCATTTCCTTGTTCCATTTCTATTATCCAACCAGATTGGATAACCGAAGCAAGGGATGAATGGAAGAAGGACGAAGAAGTGTGGACACTCATTCAAAATTTGCAGCAATATCCTAGTACATCTCATACATTTAGTTGGAAAAATGATTCCTTATGGTACAAAGATCGCTTATATTCTTGTAAGAATTCCCAATTAAAACAAAATATTTTTTTGGAGTTGCACACTTATTCTTCAAGGGGACACTCAAGATTTTTAAAAACTTACCATAGTGTGAATAAATAATTTTTTTGGGACAATTAATACCCCGGGTATTCTACAACCTTTAGGAGGATATTTCAATGGATTTTTGTCACAGGTTTACCTAAGTCCAAAGGAAAGAGTGTCATCATGGTGATAGTTGATCGACTTACCAAGTATGCACACTTTTGTGCATTATCTCATCCATTTAAAGCAAGTACAGTTGCTACTGCATTTATGGAAATGATTCAAAAGCTACATGGAAACCCAAAGATTATTGTAAGCGAGAAAGATCCCATTTTTACTAGAAATTTTTGGATGGAATTATTTTCTTTTTTGGGTACTCAACTAGCTCATAGCTCATCTTATCATCCTCAGTCCGATAGTCAAACTAATATAGTGTACAAATGTTTGGAAGGATATCTTCGCTGTTTTGTATATGATAAACAAACACAATGGGAAAAGTGGTTACCTCTGGCTGAATAGTGGTATAACACTTCCTTCCATACTGCAGCAAAAATGAACCCATGGCACTTTATGGATATCATCCACCGTCCATCACATCATATTTAAGAGAAAATTCTAAGGTTCAAGGAGTGGAAGATCACATCAAGCATCAACAACAAGTTCTCTAACTTTTAAAGGATAACCTAAATTTGGCGCAAAATTGAATGAAACCATAGGCAGATCAACATCGCAATGAGAGAATTTTTGATTTGGGAGACTGATTATTTTTACAGCTACAACCATACAAACAAATGTCCCTCAAGCAAGCTAAGAAGGATAATAAATTATCGCCAAAGTACTATGGTCCTTACAAGGTGTTGCAAAAGATTGGTACTATGGAATACAAATTGGAGCTTCCTCCTTCTTTGCGAGTGCATCCAGTTTTCCATGTTTCATGCTTAAATAAGGTTATAGGTTCAAACAATATTGCCAGAAATTAATGAGGAAGGCAAAATCATATTGGAACCTGAAGCAGTCACGGAAACAAGAACTCAACAACTACAAAATCGATCAATTTCAGAGTATCTCATCAAGTGGAAGAACTTACCCGCTGAGGATAATACATGGGAGGATGAAAATTTTATACAAAAATATTCAGATCTACTCAAGCGTTGAGGACAACACTTTTTTGAAGGAGAGGGTCATGTTAGGTCTCTATATTACTAGTGTATTCCCTTATTTTTGTTAGTGTAGCCCCCTTATTGTTATTTTTGTACCCCTGTAACCCCCATATTGTTATTATTATGCCCTTACATTATTATTTTTAGGTCAACTAGGATTATATTGTGACCCCATGGACTCCTATATATAGCAGGAGGTTTTGTCATTGTATCATCGAAGAATATTTTATTTATGTAATGTAAAGGAGGTTTCCCCCTTGAAGTGGCTTATTTATAAGATGTTGATCTGTTTGGAGCTAGTTTCATAAAAGAAGGTCCAAAAACAAGGCATATCCCTTCCTAAAAACCATCATATCAGTCATATTATGCTTATGGAAATCAGTGGAAACCATTGGGTACTAGTGTCCAACAATGGCCTTGCTCCTGAATGCTTTACCAATATATTTCTACCTATTCCAATTCATTTTTGTTATTGAATCTTATTCTTTCATTCAATTTCAACCATCCAAACTAGAAATTTCCTGCTTTCCTATACCAATCACATGATTTCCATTAGACTAAAAAGGATTTGAAATAAATTTAAATCATACCTCATTGATGGCTCGTGAGTAAGTACATATGTAACTCTATTTTCATCCTCTCACAACAAGTTACACTAGTTATTTGATTAAATAATCATGTATAAACATATCACATTCAATTAGTTCAAAACTCAACCATCATAAATTAGAATCATAGATCATGTGCATAGTTAAAAACTGAAATAAAATACGGATACTTATCTTTCAAAGGGTTCTTTGCTTCTTCCTTTGTTCTTTGTTCTTTCCGTATACACACTGAATCAATTTCCAAACTTAGCAAGCACCCAATGTATTATCTTCTCTTCAACCACATACACTCACTAGATCGATTTTCAAACCCATCATGCACCTAGTGTCTTCTCTTCTCATCAAAGAAACAAAGGAATCTCGAAACTATACTGCCTCCTCCCTCAATATCAGCAACAGGGGCATCGAGATATTAAGTCGCCTCTAACCTCAACATCAATAATTCAAGATTGGTTTCATCCCAAGTCGTCCATGGCTCTAGGAACAAGTAACTCAACCAAAGTTTTTCTAGGGTTCCAGAGCGTTTGTTCCAACCCACACCCATAGGGAACCCAAAAACCAATCCCCTTCACAACACATACACATACACTATGTACAACACATCACATACACCTATACCTAGTGTACAATGCCAAACATACACCTACACCCAGTGTACAACAAAACACATACATGTACACACAATACAATACAACGAATACACATTTCACGATACAAGAGTTGTAACACAATACTCATGAAATGGTACCAAATGTACACCACACAACATGTACAACATATACACAACAATAGTACTACACATCCAGATACCACGCTATCTCTACTAGGTAACCTTTCTTCTAGTGTCATTCTAATTCCTTAATGTGTGCATCTACAACCTTAATCTTGGGTTTGTGGTTCTTTCCACTATCCATGTTTATCCCAGCATGTCGCAGATCACATTGTTTTCATTATGTTAATGTATCCTTCATCATTCATTCCCATAGCATAAGCGCATGCATAGTTATAAGCACATATACCAAATCATATCCACATGATACTAACGTCATAGATCTCTCGAGGCTACTCTTCCCGTTTGATTCCTCATAAACCAGGAACCTCTTCATTCCATTCACCTACATAAACAATCATTCTTCCACATGAATGATCCCTGATGACCCTGTCATACAATGGAATTAATACACATACACACACACATATAAACATTAGCATAATCAGGATCACTACACAATTACTAGTGTTCATAAGTTCAAGGTTAAGAGAACTCCCTTTATCCATGCAATGCATGCACAATATGGGTAACAATAGTTCCCAACATAGTCAAGGCATATAATGCCACAAACCCATTTAATTTACCTTTCTTGATTACCTTTCTCGTGATTTTCATGCCACTATCCATTTATCCTAATGGACTCAACTAGCCCAACGAGCTGTCATATTTGTGCCTTCAATTTCCCTTTATTCATGCATCGGGTTTCATTTGGGTCTTACATTACATGTTGGGTTTCATTTAGCTCTCCCGAAGATCCATTAAATTTCCTATTCCCCAACCAAATTCTAAGACTGTCAAAACATAAAAGGAAATAACAATAAGAAAACAAGAAGAAAACCATGGAAAAATAATAACAATACAACACCACAAACAAAGTGACATGACAATGAACTAGACACAATAAAAATTACAAATCAAGCACAAACAAATCACAAATGATGGAAAGCACAAAACTCTCAAAAGACACCATGACTCAACCCCAATGGTTCTTAGCGCGTCCAAAGGAAAGCTCAACCTAAGCCTTTTGCAATGTTTCATGGAAGTTTCTTTTTCCATGCAAATTCTTGCATCATAATTCCATAAGCACATAACTTCTAGTGCATAAATAAATATAACAATGTACTATCTACCTTACCTTGTGTACTTGATATGTTTTCGTGCAACTGAACACCTCCGTATATCATTTCTCAAGAGATTCAAATTCCCTCGAGGAATCAAGCTATAACTAAAAATCATTTTTTATGCCTACATACGATCCATCATCTTCGATGTAGCTTTCTTTGGCCCAAAGTGATGCACTTTAACATGCTCTATTACTAAATTTTGGAGCATGAGAAGTTTCCACTGTAAAATTCATTGAGGCTTATCTTGGAACTCTCTCCCTGGTTCCACTTCCTCCTCAATGATGGATACATGATAATCGACCTACTTATTATCCATTGCTTCATAGATCTAGGGAATGCTCTGACCTACATTCCAAAAATTCTATGCCTCCTGCGCACTCGAGATTTGAGGCCTACCACGCATCCACTGCGTACTCTGATATAAAGGGAAATCCTTCCTGTGATGATCTTCATCATAGGTTCAACACTGTAATGGTTCTACATCTTCTAACATCAAACTCATCCCAAATAAGCTCCTCATCTCTAATGCCTCTGACATGATTAACACCTTCCCACCATATGTCTACATTTCCCTTGAGATTGAAGGTAGATATATTGGCTTTCATGTACTCTGCTGGAAACATCCCTCCTCACTCCTCCTACAATAATGTTAGCGATAATGGTGATGATGTCTCTCAGAACCAGTTCTAGAATGAAATCCATAAGCATTAACCCCCCTGTAAGGTGTATCCAAAGATCTGCCACCTCTGACTGTATCATCCTTATCCAACTTGTGTCTTCTAAGAGACCTATTATTATAAGCCCCATTAGTCTCTTCTTCTTGTCCATAACTAATCCCCATCTCTCCCTATCTTTGCAAATATGAAAAGCTCTAAAGGATTACTGCAGTAACTTCAACTTTCTTTTCTTGAGCTTTGACAAGCCTTTCCCGTGTCTCGGTCAACTTGTCATTATCTTCCTTGCAACTTTTAATCTCTGGCCTCAAGCTCCTCAGTGTATCTACTAAATCAAGATAATACTCTTCTCCTTGTTGCTAAACAAACCTTTCCCATTCCACTGAATTCACATGAGGCCTATGAGGGGAGTCATGTGAATTATAGTCCATTACTCTGCTCTTCATCCTTGATCTTCAATTTCATATACATATACCACATTAGATAAACCAAATAGACAACATAATCAAAGTCATACCTCAATGTGTCTCAGGGGAAGCTATCACATTTTCATAGTTCAGTCTATATTAGTACGACACAACGTCACAAGTATATCGAATCATACATGAATATCATAACCATAACCATATGGATAGGGAAATTTAGATTAACATGATACATAATAATACCAAAAAATTAGCTTCAATGATAATAACCATCATGCATATGACCACGATGTATATAACAATAATTTAACTATCACACATGATAATAGATGCTTGTGCATATAACCTCACTAATAAACTAACATCTATCATGTATGTAACGACAACAAAAATAGAATGGTAGACATGCATATAGCAACCATCAACCATCATACTTGCATGCGAAACATACAAAACCCTCCCACATTTACCCACTTTTACAAGCTCCAGAGTGTAAATCTGAGGTGAGTGATACTATGACATGAGCCAACCTCCAAGCTCCATTTATGGAAGCGGGGCTGACAAACTAACAACTTATTGACACCCCTCAGGAGCACTAGATCACCGAGAAGTTAGTCCACAACCTCTGGTGACCAAATCTTGAGTTGGAACTATTTTTCCTCAAAAATAACCCCCAACCTCATGCACAACACAGCAAGAGTATGGTTATGAGGCCCCAAGCACACACACAAGCCTTCTTTTGTGCGGTTATGACCTAAATCCTCTAGTTTAGAGCCAACGGTTATGATATTTGAGCCATTTTTCTAGACCACCCTCCAAGCCACTGGCCAAAACTTCTTGTAACTTTCCATAATCATATTTAACATGACAAAAATGCAAAACATTCAAACTTGAAACCATAACTTGACCTAGGCTTCCTAGAACACACTAGACATTTTGTCAAACACATGGTAAACATATGAGTTATAAGTCATCAATGAATATGTGATATTAAATCTCTAAGATTCCTATGAAAATCAATAAGATGGTCTAATGGCCTCTAAAGTATGTGCAACCACACTAGTTATCCCATGCATGCATCAACCATTGAAACGCTTATTAAATCATGAATAAGATCCATATCTAGAGCACATCATAGAACCTTTCTTATAACCATCATATAACCAGAATTTCAACCATGACAATCATCCCTAAAATGTACATAATAAAAAGTATAAGTTCTCATAGATCACAATAGGAAAACAACTCTTATTAACTTATGCAAAATCCAACCAAGTTATGGATTCCCACATACCACCTGACCATAGCTTGGGCTGAACCAATTATTTCTTTCATCCAATCACCCCCGTGCCAAATTCCAAGTACGAATGTGGGATTTCATGGGATAAACCAAGATATAATCAAACATGGACTCTAGAGGTTAAAGCACGTCCACCCTCAAGCTATTTTGATCTCACCTAAACCGATCTCGAGATCAAAAAACCAAACCAAGCTTAGATGCCTCAAAATCTCTTCACCATACCTTGAGGAATTTTCCTGTCTCTACCCACTTGTTGAGGGCTTCCCGGAGAAAACTATCTCCGCCCCCAACCGGTGACAATTTTCCTTAGACCACCTCACCTGATTCCAAAACCTTCTGAAAATCCAAATTCGAACCGAGAATGAATCCCATCACATAATGGTTATCCAAGAAATGGCAAGGCAAGTCTGAAACCTTGTCAAACCCATGTGAATGACAAAAAATGAACCAAATAAACAAATGCATGTACCATGCATTCACACCTCACCTAGGAAATCACACATGCAATTTGTTACCTACAATCCACAACTATGTTTATATTTTTATTTACCACTTTCCAAGCTTCCTCTTGCTAACCCTTGGTTTCCTTGCTTTATTGTCCGAAGTGTTTGATATATTTCCTTTCCCGAACCTCATCAAAGAATGAGGAAAAGCTGTTCATTGATTCTCAGATTCCTTTTTATCATTGATATCCCATTTTTTCTTCATTTTCCTTCATTTTTCCTCTAATTTCCCTTGCATGCAAATATGTGTCTCTGCACCTTCCATTTCTCCTATTTTCCTTTATTTTCATAATTAAATGTCAATTATTGTCTCTTTGTCTTTTCCAATTTCCATAGTCAACAATAAACCAAAAGGACACCCACTAAAATATTTTCCTCTTCTGACCTTGGTCTTATTTTTTCCTTTATCATTTATTACAAGAAACTTTAACTAGGAACTATTACAATGATTTTATATAAATATGAAAAATACTTCTCTTGAATTGTCCATCTTATACTCATATGCTTTCTAATTTTCCAAATATTTGTTACATTACCAACCTTCTTAATATTTTAACTTATCAAAACTATAATTACCTTTATTTGAAAAGATTACCACGTCTTAACAAATAGAAGGAAAAATGTGATTCCTCCCGCTTGTTTAAAAGTACTTAAAACGGTGAGACTCAAGATGTATAATAAATAAATAACAGTAAACCCAACTTTCCTTATCTATATCTCGAAATTAAAATTAAAAAGTTGTAATCATTATAGAAGAACCAAATAAATATTCATGCCTTTCGCAAATAAATTTGTAGTTATTACTCTTAAATCATGTAGAGAATTAAACCCAACTTTCTTTATCCATATTTCGAAAGTATGATTAAAAAGTTGTAATCCTTATAGAAGAACAAATAAATATTCATGCTTTCTGCAAATAAATTTGTAATTATTACCTTAAAATCATATAAAGAATCCAACTAGATGTATGTGGAAGAGTTGAAACATAAAATATGGAATCTAAACGGAGGTGGATAAATTTGTAAACGGAAGCCTCGAATTATAAAATAAGGAATCCCAAAAAGTGGAAATATTTGTAAATTATTCATGGGTTAAAACTTTGCAAATTGCTGATGAAATCTAAATTATATTTTCATATAATAATATAATTTCATTTTATGTAACACCAGAAATGCAAGTGGGAAAAAAATATAAACACATCTTTTTGGCCTACCAGAATTCATGGAATAATATACCGCTGAACGAACAGAAGATTTGGTTCACTATAAGAATATACGAAGTATCTCCTCTGAGATTCATTTTATGCTCTTCTACGAAACGAGAAACGTTGATTCAACAGCGGGCCAGGAACCTTAAACAATCTGAGCACTAACACATTTAGCGTTAGTAGTAGATCCACTAGTCTTAAGAAGGGAAGTATAGTTTCAAAATCCGGCCTCCCACTTACAGGTAGGACATTTCTTATTTACAGAAGGGATAACACACACTCGGAGGATTAACACTGTGTTTTAGAAGCAGATCCACTAGACGCAAGAAGGATATGTTTTACCTAATATTTTCCCGACCATCCTCACCCGGAGTTTTTCCAGATATCTTCCTTGATCTTTACTTTGAGATATTGAGTAAAATACATTATTTTCTGCCTAATAGTTTTCTTTTCTGATTATTTATATATATTTTGATTAATTTTTTTTTTAAATCTTCATCGTAAAATTATTATAGATAAATATCTTTCAAATTAATCATATTATTAGGATTGAGTCAAAATCTTAATGATGTGATTAATCTGAAAGACTTTTATTTGCTTTATGGATTACAAAATTCTTAGATCTAACATGAAGTTATTATGTGTTAACCAATATTTCCTCTATTTTTACTTTAAGAAATTAGAATATGAAAGTACTATGTTTTATCTAATATTTCCCTACCTCCCCCAAAACTTGACTCTCACTCTCTCCCTCATCCTCAAATAATGTGTGGGGAAATATGTAGGTGGGGATATGCCGAAATATTGAGTAAACCATAATTGGGTAGGGATGAGGGAAATGTTGAGTGAAGCATATTATATTTATTATATTTTACCCAATATTTCCTTTTAGCCTCACCCTCATAGGTCAATATTCTCAGTGTAAGTGGGCCTAATGGTTAAGAGCACATGTTTTCTCCTAAAAGGAGAGCGTCAAATCGATAGAATGTTAAAGTAAATACACCTTAATAAACTTTAGTAGTCAAATTGATATAGGATGGTAGATCCCATGTCCCATAAAGCTTAGTAATAAACTTATATAAATCCTAAAAACACTTTTCTTAGATTGTCCATTTTATATGCACATTACCAACCATCTTAAACTTTTAACTCATCAAAATTGTAATAATTTTTATTGGTTGAAAAAATTACTATAATTTTATATATATATATTCATTCAATCTTTCATTTAAATATTCTTAATGTTTCTTTTTAACAAAATAAATATAAAAACAATAATATTATAAACCTTTAAACATAAATATCATAAACATTTAGACATAAATATCATAATACCTTTGTTACAGATTCTTTTAACATTAAAAAATAACAATTTCACATCTATGGCCAAGCGTATTAACGCAAAAAAAAAATGCGATTCCTCCCGCTTGTTTAAGTGGAGTACTTAAAATAATTGCAATTCACAAGCATGAGCTTGATTAAGTACTTCAAATACTTTCTCTCCATAGGCGTGGGCTTGATTATGCCACAAGACAAGACTGTCAGACCCAGATATATAATTAATTAATAAATAAATAACAGAAATCTTAACTTTCTTTATCCATATTTTTAAATACAAAATAGTTATTTAAAAAAAAACAAAATAGTTTTTTTCATTTGAATATATCAAAATTTGGTAATATAAATTTAAGATTTTTTTGTTATTTAAAATATAATTTTGAATGTATAAATATATTAAATACTCAGAAAAAATTTCAAGTAAGTAAAATTATACAATATAAACAATTTAAAATTAACTATTTTTTTTTTTAAATCATTTCATCTATAAATTAAACTACACCTATAAACCATCATTCCTTCTTAAACCATCGTTCCTTCTTAAACTTTAAAGTAATATAAAGAATTTACGTCTGCGGAAGAGTCGGAACATACAACATGGAATCTAAACTGAGGAAGTTGTACACTGGAAACCTCAATTATAAAATAGGGAATTCCCAAAAAGGTGGAAATTTTTGGAAATTATGCATGTGGAACATCTTTGCAAATTGCTCATGAAATCTAAATTATATTTTGATATAACAATGTAATTTCATGTTATGCAAGTGGGAAAAAATTTAAACGCATCTTTTTGCCCCACCAGAATGCACGGAATATTAGACTGCGGAACGAACGAAAGATTTACGAATCCGCTCACATTTTCCAAAATTAAAGTCGTAAAGTCACACCTTCCTGGATTTACGAATCCGCTTACATTTTCCAAGATTAAAGTAATAAAGTCCTACTTTCCTGGATTTATAGGGAAACCAACTCGAGTTAAAATATTAAGTCGTACCTCCTGGATTTACGAATCCGCTCACATTTTTCAAGATTACGAACTGAAGGATTTTTGGAGCTTCAAGACATGTCTGTGATAAACATTCCAACAAAATTTCAAAAACAATATATATTTGTGAGAGCTCGCGTTAGAATTAAAAATACTAAGACATGTTAGAAGAGTTATATCTTTATATATATTTATTTAAATTTTAGACTAGTACACTAGTAAACAGAAATAGAAAATCTGTAATAGTAGTGTTTGTTTTCTTTTCAAAACGTAAGCTATTAAAGAAAATACCTACATCTAGATTGCTTCGTAAAACACTTGATTCAGAGTTTATGCTTAAAATGTTGGGAGAAATTTTAACTATTGAAGTTTGTCCTCAAATTTATGGCAATAAACAACTCTTGGGAAATCGTAAACATACAAAATTTAAACACAAAACCTAAATTGAACGACCAAGGGAAACCCTTCCTCATTTGAATTGCAGGGATTTTGCAAAAAGAATAAACAAGCTAGATAACAAATGTAAAATCATGTACAAATTTTTCTAAACTTCTTATCCTACTCAGAAAATACATATTCATAACCAATTATTTTCGAAATTCAGAAAAGGTAAGACATGGTTATGTGCGCATATATACCTAGGGAAACTACCCAAAAGTCTAAAAGCTGAAAATTAGCAAACCAAGGCATAGATTATACTCGGAGCCTTGCAGATCTTGTGCAGTTGCTAAACTGCAAGGTGCGGGAGAATTAACAAGTAGCAGATCCCCCAATACACACACGGTGCTTATTCTACAAGTTATAGGTTACCATTAACAAGTATGATATGAACACGACATATACCAATAATTAGAAAACCAGTGCATAAATTGTACTGAAAATCTTGGAGATATTGTGAAGTTGTTAAATTGCAATATCTATGAGGATTACCAGGTAACAGCTCTCACGATGCACAGAGTGCTCCGTATATAACTTAAAAGATACCATAACTCAAGTAAAGCTCAAAATGGCGTGGGAGTATCAACTTTGCGCAGAATGATCCATAGTTATAATGCAAATATTCCTCCTATCACTTCACCATGAATGGTACGACTCCAGGGCATACTCTCGGAAACAAATACAGAGAACACGACGGAGCTTCTATACATTTTGAAAGAATGCCTGTAACGCAAAGTCCAACAAACATTCTAATAAAAATTATGAAATGGCTACTACAACTGACATTGTTAAACACCATGTTAAGGCGCACACATGGTGTATGAGGAAGAAGAATGCACACACACAAGAGACTCAACACAATGAAGGATAAGCGTGAGGCTTTCTTATTTTCCATTATACAAAGATGTACATTTATAGTACAATGGTGTGACTCTTAGTTTCACATTCCAAGGCCACTTGGACTCCATTGTGACTTTTCACATTCCACACCTACCCATGTAGGATTAGGTGTTCCAACATCCCCCCTTAATCCGAAGGAGTTTGTGTGAGTCCATGAAAAGAGTTGTAATACAAATATGCAAAGTATACATGGCAGCACTTGGGTTGAATCAACTCTCTAAAATATTGGAAAAAAGAGGTGGTTTAAGCATGACCACAAACACTGAACGCAATACATGTTGCGTCTCCCGAATCCTTTCCAAAACTGGCAAGAAGCTGCAAGGCTTCTGCTAGAGGAATTGTCCCTCATATAAAAGGGAGACCTTCAACCTAAAAGAAGGGAGGTCTACGACCTGTGATGGTTTTAGGGTTACCAACAACTCTGCAATGCTTGTAGCATTTCCTGGAACTCAACCAATGCTGGCAAGAAGCTGAATGCTGATAAGTTGAAGGCTTCTGCTAGAGGAAGTGTTCCTCGCTTGTGGTGGTTTTAGGTCGTCCACCAACCAAAGATGATGGTTTTTAGGTTATCCACCAACCGAAGGTGGCGTTCATGGGCATCCGTGTCTCTCGCTACATCTCTCCGAACCGAATGATGAATCAGGCTCGTGCTCGCTGGAACCGTTGGCTACAACTTCCGAATCGGAATGAGATTGTAGCTCAAAGCCCACGGATCCGTCGTCGAAGCTTGTACATGACCACCATTTCCCCCCCTGTCAGGGACAAGGTGAGATGATGGAAAAAACTTAACTGCAAGTTTGCTCAATATTCTTGAACAAGTTCTAACATGTGTCATAAACATCTTCTTGGCTATTGATGCCCATTGCCAAGAATCGATCCATCCAAGATGAATATTTTTTCTTACAGGAGGCTTGTTTCTAAAGCATCTATCTGAAGAATGGGTGTGCTGACCACAATTCTTGCATGGATGAAGATCAAAACAATGATCTTTCATATGGCCAACTCGATCACAGCGTTGGCATTTTAAAATCTGTTGTGGAAGTGGAGCAGGATCTCGAACAGCTGCAGGTGAACTGTCATACAGGAATCCGGCACTCTGAAATATGATGGGCTTGGTGTAGTCCGGAATATGAAAGGACACATCCTTGTCATATCCAAGACCAGTTCGGTGCTTGTTGTGGACAAGCTCTTCCCAAGGTCTGATGATGGGCTTAGGAAGTGCATGTTGAGTGGCTGCATCTGCATGTACATCTGCTGAATGTGAATCATCTTTGTCTTCTTTCTTCTGATGAGAGTCCTTCACAATGTTCTGAACAGAAACAGGTTCAGAATGGTGACTCTTTTGCTAAAGTTCTTCTTGTTGGAGCTGAGATTCCAACTGTAAAAACTCAATCTTCTCTTGTGCATCTAGCAAACAACTGTGAATGTTACATAGAGCATCCTTGCTCATTTTTATCACATCATCAACATTTGAATGAATGAGGTCATTCAACAACACTAATGCCTCATTGATTTTAGCCATTTTCAACAACTTAGGCTCAAAAATGAATGAAAGGGTGTCGGCTTCAACCGAAAATGCACCCGTTTACAATGTGATTCAACAACAAATACAAATGACTGCAAAGTACAAATTCTGCTCCTCAAATGATGGAGGGCAATCAATAATCCAACAACTCAAATACACTTTAAATCTTGAATGAAGATGCAAATCAATACAATGGAGCAAAAATGTGCAGCAAAACACTTGTGTAGAAGGCCTTTAAGGCAGCTGAATTCTTCCTCTTCAAATAGCTGTTTCAACCTTGTCTTCAAATGTCAATTTTCTCAAAAAAATCACCCTTCAAATCAATGTCACAAATCATTGAATGCAAGACTTCTGTTTTCTCTTCTATCTGTCCATTTGCTTCACATGTCATTTTCTCTTCATTTCTGCTGTTCAAATTTTCTTTCTCCTCTCTCTCTCTACTATTTTTTTTTATTTTTATTTTTTTAATTAATTGAAAATTAATTAAAAAATAATTATTTAGGATTAAAAAGGGAAAGGGAAATAATTAAAAAGGGAATGGGAAAAAATGGAAAGGAGAGATTTTATTGAAATGGGGCCGTATTAGTAAATATAAATGGAGGGCGGTTTTTATATAGGAGAATGGGGGTAATTTGAAAATGGAGGAATATAAGATCGATTTTTTTTAAAAAAAAGGGAGATGTATTTAAAATAGAGAGTTATTATAATGGGAATGGGGAAATGAAAGGTGGGAAATTTAATATGAGGAGGGGATTAATGAATTTCAAAAATCGAATTTAAAAAAACGCATTGAGTTAAAATGGGCAGGTGAGCAGTTTGAAAAGGGGCGAGCGTTATGGGAGGGAGGTGTATAGCAGGTGTGTATAGCAGAATGGAAGAGGCGTTGAAGTTGGTGGAGCGTATGGGGGGAGCCGCCGTGAGGGAGAGGGCATCCGTAGGGAAGTTTCTGAGCGTGTAGCAGAGGCGGTTCTGTTATTGAGAGTTGAATATGTTGCAGAGGGTCAGGTCGAGCGTATGCAGCTGAGAGTGATGGGATTGCTGTAGGGAGAAGGGCGTACTGTGCGCGGGGTGAGGTAAATCGTATAGAGATGCCGAAGGGAGTGATCTGTAGCAGGTAGATGTCGAATGGGCTGCAGGTATATTAGGAGCGGACTATGAGAGCAGGATCGATGAGTGTGGGCAGGTGTCGAGTCGTAGGAGTGCGTGTGGAAGGGGGAGGAGTGTGAGGAAAGGTGCGTTTGGTTTGGGAAGCGTATGGGAAGAGGGTATAGCAGGTGTGGTCTGCGTTGGAATGGCTGGTAAAGGGGAGGCCGAAAGGGGCTGAAAACAATTTTTTTTTTTTTTTTTAATTTAAAAACTGCAGAGAGAGTAGAGTAGAGCAAAAATTTCTTAAATGTGCTAGGACAGAGAGTATTTTCTTCCAGCAGCAGAATGCAGAATTTTAAGCAATAAAATATTTCAGCAGCATACAATTTGTCACAGTAGAATTTGAAAATTTTCAGCAGACAAAACCCAGAAATATTTCCAGTACAAAACTCATAAACTTCTTCAGAACCAACTTTAGATAATATCCAGCAGCTCTTCAAATTGCAGATTTTAATGGAAATTGCAGGAAAACATTAGAATGAAAACCTTCAGATGGGCAGTACTGCCTTTTCTCCAAAATGAAATTTCTGAATGCTGCTCTTTCTTCTGAATGCTGCTCTTTCTCCAAAACCACTTCTGAATGGCGGCAAAAACACTGCTACAGAAATCTCTGAGTGCTTCAGATGTGCAGTGCTGCTCCCAATTTCTGAGTGCTGCAAAAATGCCAAGGATTTTTGCAGATATGCAGGCCATAAACACAAATGGCTCACTCAAATTGAAGGAGGGCCAGAAATCGCCCGCTCTGATACCATGTTAAACACCATGTTAAGGCGCACACATGGTGTATGAGGAAGAAGAATGCACACACACAAGAGACTCAACACAATGAAGGATAAGCGTGTAGCTTTCTTTATTTTCCATTATACAAAGATGTACATTTATAGTACAATGGTGTGACTCTTGGTTTCATATTCCAAGGCCACTTGGACTCCATTGTGACTTTTCGAATTCCACACCTACCCATGAGGATTAGGTGTTCCAACATACATCTTGCCTTGTGTTCTACAATGCTATTGCAACGGTGCCAAAGTAAACATATCAAACGACGAAATTTTTTCATAAAATTCTTGGTGCGACACAAATAATACCACTGCAATGATCATATATGTCACTACTGAGCAGTGGCGTATCACTACTGAGCAGTGGCGTAATAAATTTCATATGAAGTGAAATCAACAAATTTCATGTAAACTGAAAGTGCATACATTAAGTTTTGAACTTGAGAGAGTTGGGGAATATTAAATAAAACATTAAATTTGAGAAGAGAGGTTGGGATTAATGAAAATATTGGATATAACATATTATGTTTATTCATACTTCTTTTACGCACTCACTCTCATATACAATAATTATTTTTATACAGTAACAATGATAATAATTAACAAATTCTAGAACTTTAGAGGTACTAGTCTAGAGAAACAATGATAAACATCTTATGTTTTACCTAGTATTTTTGGGTAACCAACTCTCATATGTAATAACAAATTAATGATATAATAACAATATTGATGATTAACAAATTCTATATAAAATTAAAATGAAATAAAATGTTATTATATTAATTTTAATCAATATTTTTAATAATAATATTAATAATAAAAGATTTTTAATAATAGTATTAATAATAAAAGATAAATTTCATATAAAGGGAATATATATTAAGATTTGAATTTGAGATGGAGGATTGGGAAATATTGAATAAATATATATAATTTGAGAGGGGTCAACTTAGAGGAAATATTGGATAAAACATATTATATTTTATCCAATAATTTCTCATACCCACACTCACATATGTTGGGGGTGTGGGGAAATATTGAGTAAAACATAGAATTTGAGAGGGTTAGGAAATATTGGATAAAACATATTATATTTTATGATTTATCCAATATTTCCCAACCAATTCTCATATTAAGTTAAAAATTTCCCTCACCCTCATTTTTGAAGGTGAGAATGGTGTGGAATATTGGGTAGAACAAGTGAGGAGAAATTTTGAGTAAAACATGTGATGGTGAGAGTTACACTGTGGGAAATATTGTGTAAATCAGGTGGTCAAAAATATTGGGTAAACGAGGGAAAATATTGGGTAGAACATACATAAATATTAGGTATAACATATTATATGTCGGTGGACCCAATATTTAGCATAGTTATGTTTTACCCAATATTTCTCCCCACCTAATTTACCCAATATTTCCACCCATTTCAACCAGAATGAGGGTGGGGGAATACCCTCACATATCAGGGTATAAATTCGGTAAAACATGTGGGGAGAAATATTGGGAAGGTGGGGGAAATGTTTTTCCCAAAGTTTACCTCATTATGTTTTACCAAATATTTTTGCCATCCCCACCCTCATGCCCCTACCTCTTTAGAAAAAATATTTCCCTCCACCTATTTACCTATATATGAGGGAAATTGGGGTAATATGGGGTAAAACAAGAAGTGGAAATATTGGGTAGGTGGAAAAAACGTTTTACCCAATCTTTATCCCTCTTATTTTACCCAATATTCGCCCCATCCCCACCCTCTTCCACAACTCTTTACTAGAAAATATTTTCTCTACCTATCTATCCAATGTCATATTGGGCAAAACAGTATATGAAGGTGGGGGAAAACATCCAGTAAAAAATATATGCGGATGGAAAAAATATTGCGTAAAATATATGAAGGGGGTAGGGAAACCACCCTCATGTGAAGGGAATATGTTTTACTCAATATTTCCCCCTACCCTCAATATTTTTTTACCCAATAGGGGGAATATGCTTTACTTAATATTTCCCCTGCCATCATATATCATATTATCCTATATTTCCCCACCAACACCCATATTGGGTATGATTTATTTAGTATTTCCTCCACCTATTTTACCTAATATTTTCTCTAACTCACACACTGACTAGTAGAGGAATATCTATATTACTTTGAAAACATCCAATTCACCACCCATTATTACTTTCAAAACATCTGATTCACCACCCATTATAGGACTTCGAAAGACCAGATAAGAAGAGGAGGTAGAATTCATCCCACCTAGTAGGAAATATACCTTGTAGGAAATATATTTCTTATTTAAATAAGATATAACACACATTCCAAACACTAACACACATAAAAAGTTAAAAGTAGAAGACACTATGTATATGTTTCAATTCCAACTATCCAAAAATATGGTGATCTTCTTGACCCAATGTAACATCCCACAATTACTTGGCATGGATAAAAAGTAATAATATTTACTTATGTCATTATGAATAAAGAATGAGTTGTAAACATAATTGAATTTTACTTCAATTGTTTACGAATTAAAATTGGTTTCAAAACTAATTTAAATGAGTGAAACTAAAATGGCATAAAATATTGTTAATCGTTAGTGGAAATAAACACTTATTAATATTGGTAATTACCATGTTGACAAAACAGTTGAAATCGAGAACCACTTATTTATAACTGATCTTCTCGCTATATTCCACGGACTCTCCACCGAGGGAAGGGCGGGTGATACATGATTTGGGAAGAGATAGTTATTAGGTTTTCACAATCAAGAAATAAACTGAAATTCATATATAAAAAACTATTCATGAATTTTGGAGCTTGGGATGCGTTTAGTGGATTGAACAATCCTGGTTAAATGCACTATGAAGATTAGTACCAACAGTAATAGTCGTGGCAGCAACAATGGTGATGTTTATTTTTTTTCAAGAGTATTATGAGGAGGAGTGTGTTTGTTACTGTATATTTTGATGTACATGGCCACTAAGAAGTCGTTGTAGGAGATTTTGTACAAACAATTTCCAGATATTAAAAGATAAGTATTTTGTTAATTTTTACTCGAAGGTTTTAAAATAATTATGTCTAAGATCAAATAACTAAGTTAGGAGTCTTGAGAATTATTTTATATGCATTTTTACTTGTGGAAAATGATAAGAATCAAAGCTCTTATTTGGAAAATAAGACTGTATATAAAATATTTGTTTTGGTGAAAACAAAAATATATCATGTAGTTTTGTTTCTGAGAAAAGATTATGGGAAAATAGTAAAGAATAATAATTACTTTGCTCAGCCTTCTTGGGATGAGTTACATATATATGAGAAAATATTACATTGGAAGGTATAATAAGTTGGGATTCCCCTTTTTAAGGTGAAATGTGTCTTTGTGGTTAAATATAATATCTTATGAAATTACCTTCTAAAAATTATACACATAAATAACATATGTTATAGGATTTCTTTGGAAAGAATATCTTCGTCTTGTGTGCAAAAGATAAGTCCATGTCCATTGCGTTAATTCCTTTGCAAGAGTTTGCAAAAGTTACATGTTCTGGTGGGTAAAAGAACAAGTTATTTTTGTGTTGTATATTGGGTATTTTGATTTAAATGCATGGTTTACTATATAAAGGGTTAATTTTCTTATTATTATTTTATAAAGGCCTTCCACTTTCTTGAAAAGGGTAACCTTTTGAAAAGATTGCATAGCTAGTTCTTGACTTAGGTGTATAAAAGGTTAAGTTGACCTTGCTATGGTTTCCTAGTTTTGAAACTAAGTTATATTAACTTCATTTTGAGCAATAATTATGTATATCCTTACATGAAAAGAATAGTTAATGAGGTGTAATTCCAAGAAGGGAATTTGTGTTACACACCTTAAAGAAGAGCTATTATTATAAGCTCCACATGGGCAAATAATAGCCATTTTGTTATTGAAATATGTTCTCTCCATGGATAGAGGAAATATTGACTTATCATGTTTCCTTAGGAAAACTTATATGCGAGTACCTTATGCTATCATAACTATTATGTTAGTTTCATTTCGAGTTAGATTATGCATAGACATGCAATATTTGTATTAGCTTTCATTGGAAAGAATATACATATTTGTGTGTGGGAAAAGATAGCATGTTGTGTTAGACTACATTGGAAAGGATTGTTAGTATAATCTTTGAAAAATAAGAAATGAATTTGTATGCTTATTTAAATTATTCTTACAGAGGGAAAACTTGCATTTGCATGCTCCCTTGTGTTAAGAATTCCTTTGGGAAGACTCTTTTGGAATCTATATGCACTTGCATGCATGGTAACGACATTTTTTATGTTAGATTTCCTTTCATGAACCAAAAGTAATAGCTCGAGGATTATTTATTTTCACTAAATTTATGTAACTCACATGCACGAATATCCTAACTAATGTATCAGTTTATTTTAAAGAAAAGATTGAGAGATGTAGCTACTATCTTGCAGGAATGTCTGCTTATGCGAGGGAAAAATTAGTTAATGTGAAGACTTATAACTAGCACATATACAATATGTGCTGTTAAAGGGAGAATGTCAAGGTATTTTACTTTCATGTCATGAATATACATGGGTAGAGGAAGAAGTTTCTCTAGTATAGATTTATGAAATGGTTGATTAATACTTTATGAATCTTGACATCAATGTATGTTGAAGGCATCATTAGCAGGGAAGGAAGGTGACTTCTACAAAGGGAATATTATGCTTAACATGGTGGCAGATGAGTGTGAGCTGCAGGATGATCCAATGTACGATGGTTCATTGTAGGTACATCCATGCCACCAAGATATGAAGATATGAAGATTAGTGAGTAAATGCTATCATATTTATTGTAATTCTTTAAGCTAGATATTTGTATGGTTCCTTTTAAGATTTATAAAGGGATGGTCTCCCTTATAAGCCATTGAGTGAGGGTTGAACACCCTCACGAGCATTTAATAATACAATTAAACATTTTTTGGTTTTCACCCTACAGGTTTCTAGGGTATATTGGTGTCCAATGATGTGATTGATTATTGTGTCAATTTGATGATGTTGATTCCTTTCTTGTTGTGATGTTCATAATGTCAAGTATGTGATGAATACATGAGTAATGAAATGAATGGAAGGCTACATGATACAGCTTTATGTCAATGAACTACAATGGAGGTTGTTAATGGTTAAGTAACTTACTATTCTTATTCTAAGGTTACACTATGAACTGGTTAACATTCTACGTAATGATGAGTAAGGAATATTTAATAGTGATTTGGATGATTACTCGTGGGTAACTTACACTATGAACTGGTTAACATTCTACGTAATGATGAGTAAGTCTGTGTATGTTACACCCAAGGTACATGGGAATATTTTTTACCCAATATTTCTCTCTACCCCCACCCTTGTTGAGTCAAACAAGTAGATGATATATTTCTCCTGCCCTTATTAGGTAGAACGAGTGGAGGAATTTTGGGTAAAACATATCATGTTTTAACAAATATTTCCCTCTAGTTTCACTCTCATATATGGTGGATTAATATGTTTTACCCAATATTTCTTCTCATTATATGAGGGTGGGGAAATATTTTTTACCTAATATTTCCTCCACTCACACCCTTACTCTAACCGATGGAAATTGGGTGCCCCTATTACCCAATATTTAGAAAATATTGGATAATAGAAAATAATATCCCCCCACCTATTTACCTGATATTTCCTCGACCTACTTACAAAACAATATATTTTCATAAGGAAATCTTCTGTAAAACAATATTTCAGCTTGGGAGAAGTATTGTATAAAATATATAAAGGTGGGTTGTGAGTGAGAAGATGAAGGGAATATGTTTTATCTAATATCCCCTCCCCAACACACACCCAATATTTCCCCCCATGCCCACCTATTTATCCAATATTTGGGGAAATATTAGGCTACACATATAGGGTTGGGGAAATATGTTTTACCTCATATATTTTTTTACCCAATAATTCACTAGACTATGGGGGAAATACATTCTCCACATGGATGACCTATTAGCCACATGGATGAACCATCACTATTAGAGTAATCAACATCTTACTTATTTTGGAAACATGTGATACACCACCCAGAATAGGACTTGGAAATACCATATAAGAGAAATATGAGTTATATCCCCAATCTTGCAAGAAGCATATTTCTTATTGATATAAGGGATAACACACATTTCAAGAACTAGCACACATTTAGTGTTAGAAGTGGATGAAATAGTTGGAGGAAGAGAAATATAGGTTCAAAATCCAATTTATCTCAAATCAGTTGATCTTATTGACCCAGGGTTTTAGGAATATGTTTAACATGAAATATTTTTCCCCATCCCCAAATATGTTTTACACAATATTTTTCCCCATCCCCACCCTTATTGGGTAAAACAAGTGGATAAAATATCTGGTAAAAATTATGATTCATTATATGTTTTACACGAAATATTTTTCCCCATCCCCAAATATGTTTTACACAATATGTTTCCCCATCCCCACCCTTATTGGGTAAAACAAGTGGATAAAATATCCGTTAAAAATTATGATTCACTATGGAAAGACTAGATAAGAAAAAGAAGCACAATGCCTCTTGCTTTGTAAGAAGGATATTCCTTACCAAAGGGATAACACACATTTAGTGTTAGAAGCATATCCACTAGAGGAAGGAAGTTAGAAGTTCAAAATTGAATGATATAGGTTCACAATCAAGCTGCCATAAAATCAGTTGATCTTATTGACCCAAGGTGGGGGGGAGTATAGTTTCAAAAACCAATATTTCTCCCCCCACCCAACACTTATTTTAACCAATTATCCCCCACCCCCGCCATTAGTTACTTCTGATATCTCCCCTCGTAATATATAAATATTGGAAATGAGTTTATTATGTTTTACCAATATTTCCTCCACCACTATATTAGGAAATTTGGGTATGATATTTCTATGTTTTATCTAATATTTCACCCACCTCTACACTCACCCTCACCCTCACCTCCACCTCATCATAATATAAGGCGTGGGAAAATATTGAGTTTGTGAGTGGGGATGAATGAAAATATTGGGTAAAACACAATTGATTTGGGATGAGGGAAATATTGAGTGAAACATATTATATTTTACCCAATATTTCCCCATAGCCCAACCCTCATATGCCAATAATCTCAACATAAGTGGGCCTAATGGTTCAGAGCACGTGTTTCCTCCTAAGAGGTCACAAGTTAAAATTCATAGGGGGTTAGAGTGTACACCTTAGTAACAATTACTAGTCAAATTACTACATGGTGGAAAGTCCCTTGTCCCATAAACAAGGTCGAGGGGGCTTGGTAGTGACTGTAACATGCCCCTCCCACATTTACCTACTTTTACAAGCTCCCTACGGTAAATGTGAGGTGAGTTCTACTATGACATGACCCAACCTCCAAGTTACCGTTATGGAAGTGGGTCCAACAAATCGACAACTTATTGACACCCCTTAAGAGCACTAGATGACCCAGAAGTCCGTCCACAACCTCTCGTGACTATATCCTGAGATGGAACTACTTTTCCTCAAACCTAACCCTAAACCGCACAGACAATGAGGAAAGAGTGAGGTTATGAGGCCTTGACTGCATGCACATGCCTGTTTCCATGTAGCTATGACCTAAATCCTCTAGCTCAAAGCCAACAGTTCTGAGATCTAGGCCACTTTTCCAGGCTAGCCTCCAGAATACTACGCATAAATTCTTGTAAATTTCTAGAATTATATTTAACATGACGAAAATGCCAAACATTCAAAATTGAAACTAGAATTTGACCTAGGATGCCTAAAACACACTAGACATTTCATCAAACACATGGTAAACATATGAGTTACAGGTCATCAATGCATATCTGATCTTAAATCTCTGAACTACATCTGAGAATCACCAACAAGGTGTAATTCCCTCTCAAGTACCTGAAACCACACTACTTAGCCCATGCATTCATCAAGCATTCAAATACTTATCAATTCATGAACAAGAGCCATAGCTAGAGCACGTCATAGAACCATTCTTATAGACAAAATATAACTAGAATATTAGCCATGAAAATCAACCATAAAATCCACATAATAACAAGTACATGTGCTCATAGATCATAATAGGAAAACAACACTTATTAATTTATGCAAAATTCAACCAATTCAGGTACTTCCACGTACCACTTGACCATAGATTAGGATGAACCAAATATCTATGTCAAACAATCACCCTTGTGCCATATTCCAAGCATGAATGGGGATTGCATGTGATAAACCAAGACATAATAAAAAAAAGGACTCCAAAGGTTAAACCAACTCCACCCTCAAGCTACTATGATCTTACTTAAACCAGTCCCAAGATATTGAAAAACCAAACCAAGCTTGGATGCCTCATAATTTCTTCACCATACCTTGAGGAATTTTCCTATCTCTACCCACCCATCGAGGGAATCCTAGATAAAACCATCTCCACCAACAACTCTTGGGAATTTTTCTGATACCACCTCACTTGACTCCAAAACCTTTTTTAAATTCAATGTCTAGACTAGAATGAATCCTATCACACCATGGCTATCTAGGAAATGGCAGGGAAAGGTTGAACCACTATCAAACTAGAAAAAACCCATGCCAATGAAAACAAATGAACCAAATGAAAAAATATATGTACCATGCATTCACACCTCAACTAGGAAATCACACGTGCAAACTATTACCTGCAATCCACAACTATATTTTTTTCCTTACTTGTCGTTGTCCAAACTTGCTCTTACTCACTCTTGCTTTCCTTGCTTTCTTTTCCAAGTGTTTTTTCTCTTTCCTTTGTTGAACCTGATCAAAGAATAAGCAAAAGCTATCAACTCATTCTTAGGTTCCTTTTTATCATTGATGTCTCTTTTTTTATTCATTTTTCTTAATTATTCTTATAATTTCCTTTGCATGCAAATTTGTGTCTCTTCACCTTCCTTTTCTCCTATTTTCCTTTATTTTCATTATTAAATGCCAATTATTGCCTCTTTGCCTTTGCCAATTTCCATGTCCAAATATAAACCAAAATTAATGTCCACTAAAATATTTTCCCAACATTCAGCTTGGAACACATGTCTCGTGACCTTGGTCCTATTTTTGCCTTTATTATCCTCTTTATTACATGAAACTTTAACATGGGGCTCTTACAAACGCCTCCCCCTTATGGGAATGTCGTCCTTGGCTTTCTATGACACTTATAATGAAATAAACATATTGCTTATGGAGCTTCATAAACCCATATCGATGCAGTATTTACATTGACAACACATATACTCATGCACACTTGCTTCAACCAAAAAATAATCATACTGTCTATGGAGCTTTATAAACATAAATAAATATAATATTAACAATAAAATACACATATATACATATGCACATTTTCTCTAACCAGCAAATAAAATTATACAATGCCCACATCAACAACAAGGGAATCTAGAGACTCACATCTCCGCCTTCAAAGGTAGTACTAGGATTCACCTCCTTCCGAGGAAGTCCAGAATCCACAACCAAAGTTGAACCTGTATCCAATGTCCAGTGTTACGATACTTGTGCTATATGTACCCTTAGTGAAAAATTACCTACTCATTGTTCCAGGGCACACTCTCAATGTGATTTTGATTCCATCTAGAAATGCAAATGGCCAAAAAAAATTTATTCCCCAACCTTCCTTTTTCTGCTATACAGTCCCTAGGGAAATCCGGTCACCCCCTTTCGTGCAATCAATCACCTCCCAAGTTACCTGACATCCCCTTCTAGGGTGATCCATTCCTTGGCAAGGTTACCTCACATTGTAAGGTCCAAAAAATAAGGCAGGTATCTGCCTCAAAACCATCATATAAGTCATAGCATGCTCATGGAAATTAATGGACACCATTGGGTACCAGTGTCCAACATTTTCCTTGCTCCTGAATGATTTACCTGCATACTACTTCCTATTGCAATTCCTTTTTGTTGTTGTTGCTAATTCTTGCAGTCAATTGCGACCACCCAAACCAAAAAATTCTTGCTTTCATGTAACAAGCACATGATTTCCATTATACTAAAAAGGAATTTAAATAAATTTAAATCATACCTCATTGATGGCTCATCAATAAGTACAATTGTAATTATGTTTACTTCCTATCACAACAAGTCAAACTAGTTATTTGATTAAATCATCATGTATAAGAATATTACATTCAATTATATCAAAGCTCAACCATCATAAATTAGAATAATAGATCATGTGCATAGTTAAAAAATGAAATAAAATATTGATACTCATCTTTCAAATGGTTCTTTTCTTCTTCCTTTGTTCTTTGTTCTTTCCGTATACACACTGAATCAATTTCCAAACTCAGCAATCACCCAATGCATTATCTTCTCTTCAACCACGTACCCATACTAGATCGATTACCAAACCCATCAAGCACCTAGTGTCTTCTCTCCTCATCAAAGAAATAAATGAATTTGAAAACTATACTGCCTCCTCCCTCAATATCAACAACAGGGGCATTCAAATATTAAGTCGCCTCTAACCTCAATATCAAAAAATTAAGATTGGTCTTATCCCACATTGTCCATGGCTCTAGGAACTAGTAACTCAACCCAAGTTGTTCCAGGGCTCCAGAGCATTTGTTCCAACCCACAACCATAGGGAACCTGAAAACCAATCCCCTTCACAACACATAAACATACAGAAGGTACAACACAACAGATATACCTACACCTAGTGTACAACACCTCATATACACCTGCACCCAGTGTACAACAAAACACATACACGTAAACACAATACAATACAACAAATACACATGTCATGATACAACAGTTGTAACACAATACTCATGACACAATACCAAATTTAGAGAACACAACATGTACAACATATACACAACAATAGTACTACACATATAGATACCACACTGTCTCTACTAGGCAACCTTTCCTCCAGTTTCATTCTAATTTCTTAATGTGTGCATCCACAACCTAGATCTCAGGTCTATGATTCTTTCCACTATCCATGCTTGTCCCAGCATGCCACATATCACACTAATCTCATTGTGCTGATGTATCCTTCATCATTCCTTGCCATAGAATCAAAATAGGCATAGTTATAAACACATAATACCAAATCATATCCACATAATACTAACCTCATAGATATGTCGAGGCTACACTTCCCAATTGATTCCTTAGACTCGGAACCTCTTCATTCCATTCACCTACATAAAGAATCATTCTTCCACAAGAATGATCCTTGATGACCCTATCATGCAATGACATTAATACAAATACACAAACACACACATATATAAATTATCATAATTAGGATCACTACACAATTACTAGTGTTCATAAGGTCAAGGTTAAGAGAAATCCCTTTCTACGTGCAATGCATGCACAATATTCAGAACAATATTTCCCAACATGGTTAGGCCATCTAACGTCTCAAATCCATTTACTTTAACTTTCTTGATTACCTTTCTCATGATTGTCCTGCCACTATCCATTTATCCCAATGGACTCAACTAACCCAATGGGTTGTCATATTCTTTCCTTCAACTACCCTTTATTTATGCACAAGGATTCATCTAGGTCTTACATTACCCTTTTGGTTTCATTCAGCTCTCCTTGATCTCCATTAACTTTCCTATTTCCCAACCAATTCCTAAGACCCTAAAAACATAAAAAGAAATAACAAGAAGAAAACAAGAAGAAAACCATGGAAAACTAATAACAATATAACACCACAAACAAAGTGGCATGACCATGCTCTAGACATAATCAAAATCTCAAATAAAGAAAAAATATCACAAAATATGGAAAGCACGAAACTCTCAAAAGACACCATGACTTAATCCCCATGGTTCCTAACACTTCCAAAGGAAATCTCAAACTGAGCCTTTTGCAAGATTTCATGGAAGTTTCTTTTTCCATGCAAATCCATGCATCGTAATGTCATACACACATAACTGCCAATGCATAAATAAATATAAAAATATACTAGCTACCTTACCTGGTGTACCTAATACGTTGTCGTGTCCCTCGACGAATCCAACTATAACTAAAAACCAATTGTTATTCTTGCATATTATCCGTCATCTTCTATGTAGCTTTCTCGGGCCTAAAGTGCTTCCATGCACTTTAACATGCTTCATTACCCAATTGTAGAGCATGAGATGTTTCCACTCTAAAATGCATTGAGGCTTTTCCTCGAACTCTCTTCCTAGTTCCACTTCCACCTCAATGATGGATACCGGATAGTCTACATGTTTTTTATCCACTACTTCATAGATCTGGGGAATGCTCTGACCTACATCCCCAATTTTCCATGCCTCCTGCACACTAGAGATTTGAGGCCTACCATGCATCAATTGCACACTCCAATGTAAAGTGAAATCCTTCCTGTGATGAGTTCAACACCATAATGGTTCTACATCTTATAACATCAAACTCATCCCAAATAATCTCCTCCTCTATGATGCCTTTAACAGGCTTAAAACCTTCCCACCATATGTCTACATTTCCCTTTAGACTGAAGGTAGATATCTTGGCTTTCATGTGCTATGATGGAAATATCCCTTCTCACTCCTCCTACAAGGATGCTGGCGATAATGGTGATGACGCTCTCAGAACCGAAGCTAGAAAGAAATCCATAAGAATTACCCCTCGTGTCGGGTGTATCCAAATATCTTCCACCTCTGACTGTATCATCCTTATCCAACTTGTGTCTTCTAAGAGGCCTAATTTTATAAGCCCCATTAGTCTCTTCTTATTTTCCATAACTAATTCCCATATGTCCCTATCTCCGAAAATCTAAAAAGCTCTAAAGGATTACTACAGTAACTTCAACTTTCTTTTCTTGAGCTTTGGCAAGCCTTTCCTATGTCTCAATCAACTTGTTATTATATGCCTTGAAAATCTTGATCTCTTCCCTCAAACTCCTCATTGTATCTTCTATATCAAGAGAATACTCTTCTCCTTGTCCCTCAACTAACCTATCCTATTCCATTGAATTCACATGAGGGCTGTAAGGGGAGTCATGTGAATTGTAGTTGATTACTCTGCTCTTCATCCCTGATCTACTATTTCCTACAAATATACCATGTCAGATAAACCAAATGACAGCATAATCAAACTCATACCTCAATGTATCTCAGGAGAGGTTATCACATCTGCACAGTTCAGTCCAGAATTGTATGACACAACATCACAAGTATATCTAATCATACATGAATATCATAACCATAACCATCTAGACAAGGAAATTCAGATTAACATGATACATAATAATATCAAGAACTTAATTGCAATGACAATAACCATCATGCATAATACCAAAATGTATATAACAAAAATTTAACTATCATGCATGATTAATTGATGCACGTGCATATGTACTTGCTAATCAACTAGCATCTATCATGTATGTAACCACAACAACAATAGAATGACATGCATGCATATAACTGTGTTGCATATAAAAACCATAAACTATCATACTTGCATGCGAAACATACAAACCCCTCCCACACTTACCCTCTTTTACAAGCTCCTAAGGGTAAATGTGAGTTGAGTGCTATTATGACATGACCCAATCTACAAGTTTAATTTATGGAAGTGAGGCTGACAAACTAACAACTTATTGACACCCCTCAGGAGACTAGATCACCCAAAAGTTAGTCCACAACCTCTGGTGACCAAATGTTGATCTAGAACTACTTTTCATAAAACCTAACCCAAAACACATGCAAAACAAGGCAAGAGTGTGGTTATGAGGCCCCAACCGCACATACAAGCCTGCTATCATGTGGTTATGACCTAAATCCTCCAATTTAGAGCCAACGGTTCCGATATCTGAGCCATTTTTCCAAGCTAGGCTTGAGACCACTGCCTAAAAATTCTTGTAACTTTCTATAATAATCATATTTAACATGATGAAAATGCCAAACATTGGAACTTGAAACGAGAATTTGACCTAGGCTTCCTAGAACACACTAGACATTCCGTCAAATGCTTGGTAAACACATGACTTACAATTCATCAATGAATATCTGATCTGAAATCTCTAAAATCCATCTGAGAATCAAAAAAAATGTCTAATGCCCTCTGAAGTACCTGCAACCAGACTAGTTATCCTATGCATGCATCAACCATTCAAATACTTATTAAATCATGAATAAGAGCCATATCT
The DNA here is from genome assembly GCA_034641835.2 of Pinus albicaulis. Classification (NCBI taxonomy): domain Eukaryota; kingdom Viridiplantae; phylum Streptophyta; class Pinopsida; order Pinales; family Pinaceae; genus Pinus; species Pinus albicaulis. The sequence goes on from CM076580.1 coordinate 414,597,837, forward strand.
ACTGCACACCCTAGAATCGTGCTTATAACCATAATATTAACCATGACAATCAGCCATACAATCTACATAATAACAAGTATAAGTGATCATAGATCACAATAGGAAAACAACTATTTTTATGTTATGAAAAATCCAACCAAGTTATGGATTTCCACATACCACCTGACCATAGATTAGGTTGAACCAAATGTTTCTTTCAGCCAATCACCCTCGTGCCATATTCTAAGCATGAATGTGGGATTTCATGGTATAAACCAAGACATAGTCAAATAGAGACTCCAGAGGTTAAACCACATCCACCCTCAAGCTACTGTGATCTCACCTAAACCTATCCCAAGATCACAAAACCAAACCAAGCTTAGATGCCTCAAAATTTCTTCACCATACCTTGAGGAATTTTTTTTCCTCCACCCACCTATTGAGGGCTTCCCGAAGAAAACCATCTCCATCCCCAACCCTTTGGAATTTTCCGTAGACCACCTCACCCAGTTCCAAAACCTTTTGGCAATCCAAAGTCCAACCGAAAATGAATCCCATCACACTATGACTATCCAGGAAATGGAAAGGAAAGACTGAAACCATTATCAAACCAAGCAAAACCCATTCCAATGACAACAAATGAACCAAATAAAAAAATGCATGCACCATGTATTCACACCTTAGATAGGAAATCACACATGCAATCCGTTACCTGCAATCCACAACTATATTTTTTTCCTTACCACTGTCCAAGCTTCCTCTTGCTCACCCTTGCTTTTTTTTTCTAGCTTTTCCAAGTGTTTGTTCTTTTTCCTTTCTCAAACCTTATCAAAGAATGAGCGAAATTTGTCAACTCATTCTCAGGTGCATTTTTATCATTGATGTCTCATTTTTTCTTCATTTTTCTCCTAATTTCCCTTGCATGCAAACCTATGTCTCTTCAACTTCCTTTTCTCATATTTTTCTTTATTTTCATAATTAAGTGGCAATTATTGTCTCTGTGCCTTTCCCAATTTACATAGCCAAATATAAACCAAAAGTGATCCCGCTAAAATATTTGTCCAACATTCGGCTTGGAATATGTGTCCCATGACCATGGTCTTATTTTTGCCTTTATTATTCTTTATTACATGAAACTTTAACACCAAATTATTGTAGTGACCTAATATAAATATGAAAAATACTTCCCTTAAATTGTTGAGTATATACTCATATTCCTTCTAATTTTCTAAATATTTGTTACATTATCAAGCTTCTTGACCTATTAGTCCATCAAAACTATAATAAATTTTACTAGTAAAAAATCTTACTATAAAAACCAAATATCTTAACCCAAAAATAAAATAAAATAAACACCCACTTCTTTAGAAGTACTTAAAATACTTGCACTCCATAGACATGAGCTTGATTATACCATTGAACGGTCAGACTCGAGATGTATAATAAATAAATATCAGAAAACCCAACTTTCCTTATCCATATCTCGAAATTAAAAAAAAAAGTTGTAATCATTATAGAAGCACCAAATAAATATCTATGCCTTACAGCAAATAAATTTGTAAATATTACTTTAATATCATATAAAGAGTACACCTAGATGTCCATGGAAGAGTCGGAAAATAAAATATGGATTCTAAACGAAGGTGGAGAAATTTGTAAACGGGAAACCTCAAATTATAAAATAAGGAATCCCAAAAAGGCGGAAATATTTGTAAATTATGCCAGTGTTAAAACTTTGCAAATTGCTCATGAAATCTAAATTATATTTTGATATAATATAATTTCACTCTATCTAACACTCGAAATGCAAGTGGGAAAAAAAATTAAACACATCTTTTTGGCCCACCAGAATGCATGGAATAATAAACCGCTGAACGAACGGAAAATCAGAAGATCGAAAGATTAACGATGTTTTAGAAGTAGATCCACTAGACGCAAGAAGGGTACGTTTTACTTAATATTTCCCCGGACCATTCTCCCCCAGTTTTTCCAGATATCTTCTTTCATCATCTTTTCCCATATCTTTTTTTATTCTCAATTTTAAATATTGAATAAAATATATTATTTTCTATTTAATATATTTTTCCATCCTCATCATATATAAAAATTTTATTAAATATTTCTCTAAATCCCCATCCTCATATAAAATAGGGATATTTTTTTTATTCTCAATTTTAAATATTGAATAAAATATATTATTTTTTATTTAATATTTTTTTCTATCCTTATCATTTATAAAAAAATTATTAAATACCACCTTAACATAAAACTTGATCTTTATCTTCTCTTTCATTCTCATATAATGTACGGGGAAATATGTAAGTGGGGATATGCAAAAATATTAGGTAAAATATAATTGGGCGGAGATGTAGAAAATATTGAATAATACTCTTAGCTTAAGTGGGCGTCATGGTTAAGAGCATGTGTTTCCTCTTAAGAGGTTCTAGAGTCAAATACATAAGAGGTTAGAGTATGTACACCTTGTAAACTTTATTAGTCAAATTGCTACATGATAGTAGGTCCCTTGTCCCATAAAGCTTAGTAGTGAGCTTATATGACTAGCAGTTGCCCCAGGAGGTGCAAGGAGAGGCCGATAGGAGTATCGTTTGTTAATTATTAATTTGAAGTAATTGTAGTTTTTTAGATGAAGGAGATTTTGTAGAATTTTGCAGAAAGATGATGTTCAATTCTCAGTTGTGCAGTAACAGACTTATTGTTCAATTCTCAGTTATGCAGGTAGAGACTTATTCGATGAGTTGTGTAGCAACCTTTACAATTAAACACTCTATGAAAGAAGAATGCATACCACTTAGTTGTAAAAGGTTGTGGAGAGTACCAGAAGCAACAAAAGACATAACAAGAAAATGCAAATATCTACTATCAAGTAAATAGCCATCTTGAAGAAGTAATCTATGTCATAACATAAATGTATATTCTAAGAGAAATATTACTGTGGCCCTGTTGTAGGAGCTCCTTCTTCAGCTACCACCACTGACATCAGCCTTATTACAATATTGTCCATGTTGCAGTTTCCTTTGTATGCCAGTCACTATTAAGCATGGCTGCATTAAGGTAGTTTTTCTCTTCTTCAGCTTTCATTAAACTCTCAGTACAATGTCTCGTTACTGCTACTGCATTATTTCCTCAAAATTAGCTAACTCAAAGTGCCTTGAAATTGGGCGACAAATGACAGAATCTACAACAACAAACTGTTAAAATTCTGTTGAAATGATGAGTCAATGACTGTAAGAGCAGCTGCTTTTGGTGCAATATCTCTGCCTGGATAGAATATATAATATAATCCTTGAAAGCTCTCTTCTTTTTTTCCTTCATTTAATTTAATCTGCATTACAGAGGTAGATCCTTCTCACACTGGACTGTAATAACATCTGGTTGTGGTGCAATATCTCTGACTCTATAGAATATATAATGCAATCCTTAAGCTTTTCTCATCTGCTAATAATTCTCTGCAGGGATTATATTTATGATGGTTGGTTTCTCATTATTTTTTTTTTACTTTTCAACTTATCTAAATATGAATATGCACTAAAGGTTCTAACTAGGAAATCGTTCCATAATAGTGATTGTCTTCATGGAAGGCATGTTTTATTTGCAGCACAAATATCATACTGTTGTAGTAAAAGGATTAGTTGGTGACCCAGATTGTGATAGTATCAGCTAATAAAATTCTACAAAATGGAGAATATTACCTGTTAGCTGCAAATACTTTTCCTTCTTTGGTGCTTGCTTTTTTTGTATCTGTTTCAGAAGCATTGTATGGAGCTAGAAAAAGAGCCATGAATGGGTGTAATCGAGGAGTTAGAAATGAAGATTGTAGTTCTAGCCTTTTATCCAATGCTTGGTTCGATTTTTATAACTTCTTTTATCATAGTATCATTTTCTGTCATGATCTCATATGGTAGGTTTTTATTGTATGGTGCTAAGTCCTGCTTATCTTTGTTTAAAATAAGTATGTTTATGATTATGGAATTATATTAGATGATTAAGAGATTGTCTGAGAAGTTTTGTTTTATTGCAACGTGGTTTTGAATATTGAATATTTCTTCGTTTTGCTATGTGGGTAGCTCCCCTCCCTGAGATTATCCTACATTTACCCTGTTACTATAGATCCATGTTAACCCCAACTTTATTAATCGAGGAGACGAATGAAGGAACTCTGAAATGCATGGTGTTAGCATGGATATATGGATTTTTGGAATACTCTATTATATTTAACTGAAACTGAAGATAATTTAAAAAAATAAAAGCTCTCTTCTTTTTTTCTTTTATGTAATTTAATAGGCATTATACAGGAACATTCTTCTCAGCCTTAACTGTAAGAGCACCTGGTTTTGGTACAATATCTCTGCCTACATAAAATATTACCTCTTACTTGCAATTTCTTTTTCTGTATCTGTGGAAAAAGCATCTACGGTGTAATCTGAAAAATATAGAACCTCGTCATGAAACAAAATGCTTAGTTATTACTAAACAGATGGCCTTTAAGTCTATGGCAGGAATTACAATATCAATTTTGAAAACCAGAATATCAATTTTGCACACTTGTTGGAAAGAAATATTTAATGAAAAGGTGGCAGTCATTAATGGCCTTTATATCAGCTCCACATCTGGTGAAAGATTGAAAGAAGATCCAAATTCCTGTTATGCACATGAATATGAAAACCAAAGGTACTACAATAAATCTTGGCAATTTGATGTAACGAGAGAGGCTGGTTCTGTAACTTCCCAACTGGTTGGACTTTTCTCTGTGTAACAGCAGAGCTGCAACTGCTCAAGCCCAGAGAGGAGGCTTTGCACTTTTCTTCTCTGATTGCTTGTGGGGGGTTTTCCAGCAGATGTGCAATACGGGATCATACACAGATTGGCAGAGAATATTTTAGTATAAGAAAAAGACTGAAAGGAAATGCCATGCACCATAAAGTAAATTTACAATTCAATTCAATAAATACGTGTGCCAACATAATACTTTTAAAAAAGCATGTTCTTGACTTGTACACCAGAAAATGCAGCAATCAAAGCAGACTATTGGCATAAGGGTATGAATAAACAATGTAAAGCTTACACATCCAAATCCGATTATAACTTATAACATACTAACATTTTCCCAAAGACCTCTTTCTTTCATCTCATCTTGTAACTTTAAGGCCCTTTGTGCATTGCCTTCTTTACAAAGTCCAGTGATGAGTACGTTGTAAGTAACAATGTCAGGTTTCAAGCCACATTCCATCATGAGATCTGCAAACCTTAAAGTTGCATCCATATTACCGGCTTTGCAATATTTATCAATAAGAGTAGTGAAAGTAGCAATAGTTGGAAGTAAACCCATCTGAAGCATGTCATGTAAAAGCACATTTGCTTCTTCCACCTCGCCAATCTTACAAACTCCTCTTGCAACAGCACTATGAGCAACTTCAGGAGGAACCACACGCAATATCTCATTTTCATTCCTCAGTCTAAAAGCTCCCTGCAAATCACTGGCTCTGCAGTACCCATTGACCAACCTAACAAAGATATTATGGTGAGGAACAAGTCCCTGCTGCAACATTGTATAAAAGAGTTGACAAGCTTCTTATATCTTTTGTTTATTGTGAAAGCCATAAATAAGCGTAGTGTAAGTAAGATTATTAGGTGAAAGCCGTAAACCTATCATTTCACTAAAGAGTTTAGTAGTAGTCTTCATATCACCAACACTAGAAAACTTATCAATCATCATGTTAAATATCAAGTGATCTGGAATAATATCTTTCTATATCATTTGCTCCAATTTCTCCTTTGCTTCGTTCAGTTTTCCTGTTTCACAAAGTCCAAGGATGAGGGCTTTGTATTTTAAAAGACCAGGAACAAAGCCATTTTGCACCATTCTGTTATACAAGTAGGAACTCCTCTGCAGCAGTCCTTTCTTGCTGTTCATTTGTTCTCTTCCCTTGTGCTTGAGGGCTGCCTCTTTATTTATTTATTCACCAATCCCACTGTTAAAGGCTATTATAAGAACCATGTTAAGGTAACAAAGCATAAAAATGTTTGTCTCTGTCTAATTAGGTGCATACATGGAACTCTTTGTAGAAAGATGTGAACACAGGAAACTAATCAACTTTGTATCCAGCAATGCATTTCCCTGCAGACTGTGTTGAGCAGAGTGAACAACATTACTGGAATAGCTCTCTCAATTTTTTAGGCAAGTAAACAACAGCATTTTGATGGAATTAGACTACACATACTTTCCCTTCCCATTTAAGCAATCAGATAAACAATTTCAGCAGATGTCAACAGTTCTAAGGCTTTGCACGATGGGCTTGTATATAGGTTTCTGATCCTAAGGGTGGCAGACATAATCATAAACCTCAAATTTCTCCCTCGTTGCTTAAATATCACATCCAGTTCTTCAAATAAAGGGCACTGTCTTCCATTGTCTGGCTCTGAGGTTTCTTTGCCCTGAATATATAAGGCTCATTGGCATCAGAGCTCTATAACATATTAACAAGAAGGGCTACGAATTTCAAAGTTTGGACTTGATCCAAAGAAACATTGTAGGCCATGACAGAGTTCCATAAATAGATCAAAGTGGAAGAAATATGGTAACAAACTGAACAAGAGGCTTTCACCAAAAAACGGGTCACAAAACAGAATTTCATTGTTTCATACAAAAAGATTAGTAGACTGCTATGGGCCCAGAAACAGGAAATGGTAAATAAAATGGGAAATTGAATTTCATAAGTGTCTCTAACGATGATGGAATTGTTCCAGAAAAGTGACCCATAGTGATGCTATTAACACCAATAAAATTATAAATCTATTCATTCATTTAATGGTGTAATTGTAAACACAAGTTCAATGTTATCCTGATTTATATTGCAAGCTATCTTTTTCAATGAAATTATGAACATGGAAAATGACATCATCACAGATAGATTGGGCTCTAAAATTAGAGGCTTTCAACACTGATTTTTGCTCCTTTGCTCCTTTGGAATATCATTTTCATTTTTCTTGGGATAGAAATTATCATAATTTTTTTTTTCCATTGGGAATTCACTTTTGAAGAGGCAAACTCCATGCCCCTAGGCTAGATCCAAATCCTATATCTTGTTGCTTTGTAAACTATGGAAATCTATGGCAATCGAATTCCTCATAATTACATTGCTGGTTGCAAATATTGCATTTGAGGGGCACAGGTCTTCAAGAAGGCCTCATTCCTCCATTGAATAGAAGGCATCGATGCCCTCCTTCATTCACCCCTTTCTACATAACCCACTTATTTTTATTACAGAATGATTCATTGCCCTCCGATTTTGACATTTTAAGGAGGGTTATGCCATATGGTTTATCCATATTTTAGTTAATATATAGTATAACTTTTTTAAGCCGTATGTAACAAAAGAACTTTGTTATCCCATTTAATATGACTTACCCTGTTTCAGAAGTTAATATATAGTATAACTTTGTTAAGCCATATGTAACAACCATAAAATATTCCTTGCCTCACTTTTGACATGAAGCAAGGTAGAACCAAAAACATTGTTAAAAATATTAAATGATACAAAAAACATTGTTAAAAATATTGTAATGAGAGATGATGAATATGGAGTGGCTAGAACTAACCCTGGCAGAACAGGGCCAAAGAGGCCTTGTTATCACCTCAAAAGCACATAACTTCTAATTAAAAAAAAAAAAACTAAAATAAACTCTGGACTTAGTCACAGCAATATGCTATGGGGATTAGGAGCTCACCTTAGGCTCATAGACAATGTTGTTAGCAGTAGCACATGGTCCATCAGCATTAGGAAACTAAGGGGGCTACTTGATGGGAAGAATAATTTTTTGATAGGATTTTATTCTCACCCACCAAACATTTGTCTAAGGTGATTGGCACTTTTTCAAATAAGGGGGCTGATCTAGCTTCAAATTCATTGAAAGTAAAAGACATATTCTGACTGGCAAGGCTTTGAAAGCATTCAAATTGCAAAAAGTGGATGTGTGGTTAGAGAGAGGTCTCTTTCTCATTTATTTCCACCACTCTAATACTTCCCTAAGAGTAATGGTTGTAAAATAGGAGAGAACCCAATTGGTAATTTGGCCTGAGCGAGTCTTAACTCTAAAAGACAAGGTTTTGTGGTTGAATACTGAATTTTATGCACGAACATCAGGAGCACGAGTTTTAAGAAAAGTTGTGAGCTCTGACTGCAAACAAAAAACTCAAAGATTGACCTACATGTTCAGGGCCTCAAGATTCAAACGATGCAGCACCTTAAACATAACCAATTCAAGTAACCAGTCAATAAAGTTGATGATAAAATAAGCATTGCTCCTGCCAATGCAAGTAGAGTGGAAGTAACGAAAACTGAAAGGTGAGATTCCTTCATTTTTTCCTTGTATAACATCCACTTCATTATCAATATTCTCTGTGATTTTCCTTGAATTTCGTGTATCGGTTGGTGAATCTACAGTGAGAAGCCTAACAGAGAGTTTGAAAAATGGAACGACTTCAGCCCAAATACAAGAGCAATGTTGAATTGTCTCAGACGGCTCAGGTTAGTAGATGCATATTACATACTAAATAAAACACCTGCTCCGAATATTTCCAGAGTGTATGTAAGAAGTAATGTCAGACAATTAGAGAAATATGGAAACCTGAAAGTATGGTGACCTCCACTAATGTGGAATCAAACCAGGTACAGGAAGATTATAACATGGTTACAGACAACAGAACAAAAATATAATAACATAGACTCAAAGCCAATAGAAGGAAGAAGAGAATTACTGCATATATTAGATCTGCTGCTGAGAAATACAAGGGGAAGCCCTCTATTAATAGCAACCTGGGAGGAGTCCAGCATTTAAGGATAGTTGGCAAGTATACCAAGTATTTAATGATATACCCAAGTTAACTTACAAGTTACAACTGTCTGTAGAAGGTGATTATTAAATATGTTGACAAATATAAAGTTTTCAAGGTAGAATAGAACATAATAGCATGAATAAAATGTGAAAACCTTGAAACGGAATAGATTATAATTTATATTCACATAGATATACAAATTTGAAGGTGAAGAGATATATACATGTGTAAAGAAAAAATTTGTTGAAAGTAAATATCTAATCATAAATACATGATGATGCACGGCATCAGAAAAACCAATTGGTGTCTATAGTGACTCCACGTTCAAAAAGGAGTTCTTGCCATTTAGCTCACATTTTCCATTGTCTATCTCTTTCATTTATGTGGATTGTTTTCCTTAGAACTATTTGAATCGTTTGTAATAGTGCAATAGTTCCACGCAAACGGTACAGAGGCAATGAATGGGGTGAAAGGAATCTGAGCTGTATATCATGTAAAGTTCGTTCATGCTGGTCAATCTCCTGGCAACATTCATAGAGCATGTTTAAATCCCTTGAATCCATATCTGTTTAGCATGAAAGAAGGTAAATAGTTATTGTTAGTGTTAACGGATGGTAAAAGTAAACTAATTATAGAGTTTAAAAATAACTAAAGTAATCATAAAATTCTTTTAAACATTAGGAACATAACGAGTAATAGAACAAATGTAAAAATAAGTAATTGTATATTCAATTTGGATAAGGTGAAGGTTTTTTTACCTCTTGGTGAAGATGCAATGAAGAGTGTATTGTTGGATAGATTGTATTTGTCTATATAGATTTCGATGTGAGCAATGACTCTTCTTGCTTTCTGCGTTGTAGATGTGGATTTTCTTTCATGCGTGAAATGCGTGAAAATGGAAATGCTGGATGGATTCGAAGGTCTGCTAGAGATCTAACTCTTGAAATGGCGGTGAATGTTAGACCTTGGAGTTCTTTGGGGCCGATGTCAACTGTCGCTTTATCTAATGTCATTCCCTGTGACTTGTGTATTGTTAAAGCCCATGCCATTCGATGTATCTGTCGACGTGTGCCCCTTGTGATAGGAGAAATGGGCACATATGTGGGGTGTGAAATTTCCCATGGTGTTCCTTTGTATTGTTTGAAATCAACGACCACGAAGGATGGTAATTCTAGAGGCTTTGACTTAGGTGCATAGCATATTGAAATGACTGTGCCAAGTGCGCCATTTACAAGCCCTGCACGTACCCATAAATTGCAGGTCAGCATAACTTTTTGTCCATTTCATAACAGAATCATTCTGTCTAGTTGTTCTTCTTCAGATGTAGTGAATGTTTTTTCCACATGTTTCTCCGCTGAGCACACAGCCACTGGTTTGTGTAATTTTTTCAACATTGATTTGTTATGCAAGGCAACTGAACTATTTTTTGCATATAAATGCATGGAGTCCTCAAATATTTTTTTATCTTCATGCGTAATAGAGGAATCTGTTCTTGACATTAGTAGCTTCCAATATTCGATTTTAGATGTCCCATCCCTAAGATTTGTGAGAATGTTGCGGAAGGAAATCTAGGAAGGGTCAGCACCTTGTTGGCGAAAAATAGTTGTGAGCATAATGAATGTATCAAAGCTATGCAAAAGTGCAGTACCACGTGATGTGCCAGCATACAGAGGAATGTCTTTTACAGGTGGTAGCTGGCCTAAATCCCCAACAAGGATAATGGATCGATTACCAAATGGTGTATTTCGATGGAGGAGAAATGCCTGTCGTAAGCAATCATCAATACGGGAAAGCATTTTTGGCCCGATAAAACTCATTTCATCAATGAGTATGTACTGAATATGGCGGAGTTGTTCTTGGAGGTGGAGGAGTGGTTGTCCTTCAAGAGGATGCATTGTTTGGATAGTAATGTGAAGGGCAGAATGAATTGTAAGTGCATTTATGTTGAAAGCTGCAACACCGGTAGGTGTAAGTACCAACAATGGGCTTATATTTGGTGAGGACAGTTCGATGAATGCACGTTGTAGAGATTTTATTAAAGCAGATTTTCCCATTCCGGTTGTCCCTTGTATAATGGTTCTAGTTGGGGGTTTTGGAAGAGGGTTTTTGAAATGAGAAGTAATATGTGTGAAAGCTTTTTGTTGGGTAGGAGATAATATGTGATTTACGGGAAGGTTTGAAGAGGGATGATGTTGATTTTGAATATTTGATCGATTATATTCAATGAAATGGATGGCAGTTTCTTGCAAGTGGAGAGGTAGGGAAGTATGAGACGAATGATGGTTGAGGTCAAAGTCACGATTGCCAATGATTTCAAGGGCATCAATTTCGATGTTCTCGCCTGGGTGAAGGTGAGAGACGATTTCCCATTGATTCATTTGAACAGGGTCAGGGGGGATGTCAGGAGGGGTAGATACAGGAGTAGATTCATCTTGAGATTGTGGAGATTGTGGGTTTTCATTTTCACAGTGAACATGCCATGCTATATATGTTCCTTTATTTTGTTCCCAATGTGCAATGATTTCCTCATTGCTGCATCCAATGTCATTGGGGAGGGTACGGAAGGGGAAATACAATATTAATTCAGCCCAGCAGAAGTTGGTGTAGCTTGGATCAGTAGGGGAAGGGATTGTGGTGTATCGTGGCAAGATATGGAGAACTATGGGAGGAGAAATCTGCTTCCACTGGTTTTTTTTACGACGAGGAGAAAATGACCAAGAGCGTGCAGCTTCAATGAGGGGCAATGGATCTAATGAAGGCCTATTCATGTATGTGATAATAAATGGTGGTGTTGAGGGTGGATTTTCAGAACCATCTAGAACACGTATGAATACAGTTATATTAACATTTAGAGATACAAATGTACGACTACAGAGTGTGAGAGGTAATTTTTTCAACATATGGAATATTTCCTGCGCTCCAATATCTCTTTCTTCTATGCTTTCTTTAAGGAGTTTTCGGACAACAGTGATAGTAGGTGCTTCTGGAGCGACGTTGTTCAAGAGGCGAAATAACATTTGGCTATAGATTTCTGACTTTGTTTCTGCTTTGGCTGCATAATTAGAAATATAAGCTAACACGGCATGGCATGAAAGCACTAGCTGACAATCAACATTTGCTCTCTAGATGGAAAGTAGATCGGCATTATGAATGTTCAATCTATCATCGTTACGTGCAGGCTTGTAGATTTTCTGACCTTTGTTGTCCATTAGCAGTGAAGATGTGGGATTTAACTCCCATGGTACTCCATAGCGACATGTGAGAACTTTGTTTTTTTTGCGAAGAAAAGAAGCTGCATGGCACTTTGTATGGCATTGGACACAGTTGACAAGCTCTTCATAGTCATCTGTCTGCGTTGATGCAAAAATTTATCGTGTGTTGAGAAGACATGGGTCTTGCTCTGCTAATTGGTGGAGTAAAGTTGCGCAATGTTGGAGTTTTCGCGGGTTCCAAGCAGTTACATAATGGTCAAAATATTTTTGAGCATTGAGAACTTCTATCTCATTGTTCCAATTGAGGGAATCCATATTTGGTGCATATTTCAACCAAAGGAATCCATGTATGTGTGTAGATCATTGATGCTTCCATCCGTATCTGCATGCAATATCGGAAAATATTATTGTTTAATTCTACTGAAGTTCAATATTTTGTTTAAAAATTAATGGTAATCAAAATTACCTGCACCAATAGTCGATTGCATGGAGGCCTTTTCGTAAAACTTCCTCAAGGAAAATTGTAAATCTGCAATGCATGTATTGGGCTGTTAAATGTGGATTGTTAATTATATTTTGAATTCTCCACCTGTAATGAGCATCTGAATTGGAGGGCACCTCGGCAGGCATAATATTGTGCAGATCAGGCCATTTGGTATCAGCAGCACTTAGAGTGAAGAAAAACGTTGGACTCCCAAGTTGTGTGATCATGTCAGTTAGCTCATTACAACGCTTGTTCCAAAAATAGTGTGTACCTCGTAGGGATGAGCCAAAGTGCATGACCATTTCTGGAATTTTTGAATTTGGAAAGTCATGAAGACATTGCTGCAAATCTGATACAGTTGTTGGTAAATTGTTTTCAATGTTTTTTTTTAAAAAAACATTGGCATTTGATTGGCTACGGTGGTGCATCAACATGTTATATATGTAGTAACGGAATCTTGGATGCCGGTCGAAGCGATTATCATGGTAGCGTAACAAGTGACAGGCATATTCGTGCAGCTCAACTTTTGTAATTCTTGGTTGTGCGATCATGGAAATGCCTGTAGGGAAAAGTGTGGGAAATGCCATAGAAAAGAGGCCCTCAGTAGTGTATTCATTCATAGGTGATAGAGATATTGTAGGCCAATCAATTGAATTTGTTGATTTCGAATTTGTGGAGTTCAAGTAAGCATGAATGCGATCAAGTTCATTACAGGAGTTTGGAAGAATTGGAACAAATGAAGAAGGTTGGATATCTAATGAAGGTAGAAGGGAATTAAGATCATGAGTAGTGTCGACTATGTTTTCCTGGGGTATAAATGAAGACGTGGTTACATTATGAAGAAGATTAGAAATATCAGTAGGTTGATCTGGTAGAGCGGAAATTGCAAATGGGTTGAGTTCAACATCTTTATAGTAGGGATCGTGAGTGAATTTGTATTCTAGTGGTACTAGAACACGTGATTTACAAACGATGAATTCATAAGATGTTTCAGAAGGGTTTTGCCTTCTAACAATGAGGACGTCTAATTCAGAAACAAGGCGAGGTAGATATTTCGCAATGGTAGTAATGTCTTGAGGGAAGCTGATTGTATGGCCGCTATATTTGTATTGACCACCACGAGCATGCGTTACTTGTAGAATCGGATTTACACATGCGATCAACATTTCTTCAATCTGTGTTAAATTCTGAAGGACATATGGTTGTTCGCGAGGGTCCATGTTGTTGGCATGAGTGAAACGGTTTGAATTTTTTGATGTTGCACATTGAGAGCAAGAGAGGGTACCATGCAAACATTTTGTTTTCATGCCTGGATATGATTTCTGCATAGTGTGCAAACATGTGATGGAGAAAGGTTATCTATTATTTGCCTAAAGCGACGATGTTCTTCATTGAGGGGGGGGGGTTATATAAGTTTTGGAAAGAGGGAGTCTCTTTTCGTTTTTTATAAAGAAGTCGTCGTCGCGCATTTAGTGCTTCTTTATTTTGAGCATAAAGAAGGTGACGTTGTGCTTTTTTTCCCGCATCTTCATCATTTGATGACATATCTAACAAAGTACAAATAATTCTATGTTAGGGATGAGGTGTGAGAATTACAAATTACAAATTGAGGTATGAATGCATATGAAATGTATGACATTGTGTTGAAAGCTGAAATTTCTAAATAACTATTAATAAGTGCTAGAAAGAGTTTGAAATCACTTTGAAATAGATGTTGGTATAAACCTTTTTTGTAGTGCCAAACACAAGTATTTATATTATTGAAATTTGAAAGGGTAAATATACATATTTGTAGTCATTCAAAAATGTTATTGTAAAAGTAACTATGCATTACAACAACATGGTTGTATTTTACATTGGTATGGAGAAAGGAAATATACAGGGATGTTCTTTTCTATCTACAGAAATAAAAAGGTGTACATATAAGAACAAAGGTCAAAGGCAACGAGCAACAGAGAGCTATGAAATGGTAAGTGCGGCAATGTCTTTTAGGATTTCCGTGCATGCAACATCATATTGGATTTCTTTTGAACTTAGCAGAATAGGTTAAAAATTCTCAACACCATTGTAGTATTCTTTTTTTATAGAATGTGACAAAGAGAAGTGACGCCCTGATATACGACTACATATTTTCTGAAGATCGGCTGTTTCAATGGAAAGGAGGAAAAATTCTTTAGCTGTGATGCCCATGAGCTCATTTCCCGCATCATTGAAGACAGTGACATTTTGAAGCTGTCCAGTGTGGTCATGCAATTCGATTTTCAGTTTGTAACAGTAGTCGCATTCTGCAAATTCACCGTTGCACTTTGTACAATTCCAGAGATTGTTAGAATGGTGGCTTACTTTTTTCATGCATTGTTTCCCATTGTAATCCAATGGACAAGCAAGGAAATAGAAATCGTCAATGCGTAGACGAGTTATTGTGGCACGAACCGAAACCCATACTGCTTTCTCGAAGATTTCCATGCTAGATATTTCCTGAATTGTCTTTTGTGGTAAAGCTCGCTTGGAAGACATAGTATAATTTCTGCTCAATGAAGGAGATGAAGAGCTGTAGCCTGTATCACGGAACCAAGTTTGGATTTGTTGAGTTTCTTCAATGTCTGGATTTATAAGAAGAGCGGTAGTGGAAATTGTCCCAATAGTGATTCCATTAAATTCAGTTACCCGGCCTCCTTTGACACAAAGGATTGGTGGGTTGTCAGAAGAGTGGACTCCAGCAAGGTCCTTTCCTATAGAGAAACATTGATCTCCCCATATTGTTAAATCAGTGTTGAAACCTGACTTATCCTTCAATGTTATTGTTTTTTTTAATATTTCAGTTCCATCTCTTCTTCTTATTGTAGAAGCAAGGGAGGTGGAGCTAACGACACCGAGAACATCGACAAGCATATTTGGGTTTGTGGATTTGACTTCAGCAATAGTCCTGAAATGAAATATTTGGTAAGGAAAGCTTGGATAATCTTCTGAACATGGTGTCACAGTTGATGTTGCAAGCAAGTAAATCTCCCATTTGTTGTTTAAATGGTTGTAGTTTGGGTTTGTTCAATTAATTGTTCCATTGGAGACAATATATAGTTGCCCAACTTCAATGAGATTGTACAGAGATTCAGCTAAATCAGCGAATGCAGAAAGATGGATTTCATCTTTGTCACGACCAATGAGGTCAAAGACGAAAACTTTTCCTGACCCACGCGCAGTGTTGTAGTTCTTCAAGGGTGTTTTTGATAATACTCTACCTTGAATCGACCAATACTTCCGGTATGGATTGAGTGATGTAAATGATACAAGCGATGTTGTAGGTGTGCTTGTTGGAGTTGAAGTATTTGGAAGAATATTTTGTGCTGATGAAGAACTTGAATGAGATTCGCTTGCCTGTGCATGCAATAGCGATGACAAGTCCTTAACCAAAGGTCTGCTACGACACACAACTTCAAATTCTAGGATTCGAATGGATCTGAAATGGATGAAGAAATTATTTCAAATTAAAATGAATGTTAAAATCATTTTTATTCAGGAATAATGCAAAGAGAGTAAAGGGAAAAGTTCAAAACAAAGCCTAATCTTACGTAGAGTTTTGGGACATTGTGCAAGTTTATTTTGTAAGTGAAATGATTGAACCGATCTGAATGTCTTCAGATGCAACTTGTGCGCCATAAGAAAATGGGAGCAAAGTCCTATGTTGATATGTCCCATCAGAGAAAGTGATGTGATAGTGGGAAGCGTTGGTTTTTGATGAATAGACAGATCCGATGTTCACTACTTGCAGTAGAGGTTGAATTTGAGTTGAACCATTTAGCAATTTGGGGATGGCATTCTTGGTCAAAATAGGCTCCATCACGGTAGCAAAGTGCAAATTTTTGATTTCCAATGGTATTACCTGCAATTTATTTTAATGAATTCGAAGAGATATTAATGCATTAAATAAATTGTAAGCAAAGAATAAATTAGCATTTATGTAATCGTTAGCTAATAGATTAGTCCATAATGAACACTTAGATTTCTAATTAAATGCAATAATAAAGATGAGGGCACAATAAATCCATGTCTCCTTAGAAATCCATGTTCTTCACATGGGAAACGTGGTACTAAAATAGATGACTCCCTTAGATATGATCACTAAATTTGTGGTTTTCTGGAGCATTTGTTCGAGCACGTAGAGTTACAAATATTTCTTGGAATAAAATACAGAGGAATGTGAAATTAATTTAGGCTCTAAGGCATACCTACAAACATTACAAAGGCATGATACAGATATGAAAGAGTTCAAAAAAATCACTGAATTGTTTTGTCAATTCGTTTGATGACAAGCATATAGTCATATATTACAACTCCAGGGAAGACTATCCTAAGCTAAATTGTACAACTCCAGGGAAGAATATCGTAGCTGGTATTGAGAGTTCATAGTTGCATTGTTGTAGTTGTATATAATGCATTGCAATGGTTGATACAGGGCACTGTGTAAGCATTATTATTGCAATAATACATCTTTTTTTGATAGTCATGGGAATGTAGTAGTATTTCAGGCAATTCTTTGGGTAATGGAGTCTAGAGCTACATTCTTCCTAGAATTAGTGGCTTTCGATGCTAAATTGTACAACTCCAGGGAAGACTATCCTAACTGGTATCGAAATTTCATAGTTCCATTATTGTACCTGTACATAGTGCATTGCAGAGGATGATATAGGGCACTGTGTAAGCATTATTATTGCAATAATACATCCCTGTGTAAGCATTTTGTTCCACAGTACCCTTCCCTTTATGATTTTTTTTTTATTTACAAGAATTTTGTCTTGTTTTCTTTTTGTATCTAAATTTACAAAAAGAGAGACTTAATTCAGGTTGTGAAATTGCATCCTGGTCTACTGCTTTAAAATATACACATATATATTCCTATAAAATGAGGCCAGCGATTTCTGTTGCATAGCTTACAGTGAATTCCCCATAATTTCTTGCTTGTTCAAGTAATATAATAGAAAAAATAGTTTAAAGATTTTCTAATTTTCCAATAGCCATAGAAATGTAGCAGTATTTTAGGCAATTCTTTGGGTACCGGAGTCTATAGCTACACTCTTCTTGGAATTAGTGGCTTTCGATGCTAAATTGTACAACTCCAGGGTAGATGCTAAATTGTACAACTCCAGGGAAGACTACCCTAACTCGTATCGAAAGTTCATAGGTGCTTTAGGAAATTCTTTGGGTACTGGAGTCTATAACTACACTCTTCCTGGAATTAGTGGCTTTCGATGCTAAATTGTACAACTCCAGGGTAGATGCTAAATTGTACAACTCCAGGGAAGACTACCCTAACTGGTATCGAAAGTTCATAGGTGCATTGTTTTAGCTGTATATAGTGCATTGCAGAGGATGATATAGTGCACTGTGATGCATGAACAATGACTCAACTCTATAATAGTAAGTCTATTAACAAATCTGTTGGAATGAAAAACTAATGGAACTGCGAAGACAACATAACAATAAAACTGCAACAATAGATAGGAAACAGGGAATAGCCAAATACATACACAGACTCATTGCTACTCTATGGCATTCACTTGGTTATATGGAGAAAAGACTCGAGGTAAACTTGTCCAGATAAGCAGAAATAATATATTTAGACAGCAGTACTTCTTTTCATATTTGAGGATACTAACACTAATATCTTATCTATATATTATCTATATGAAACTGATTGAAATATAGTATCTATATGAAACCCACTCTAAAAATGTTAAGTATTCCCTTTAACAACAAAATCAAGCACAGATCTGGTACAGAATATCTAAATACCTGCACCTTGCAATCACTATTAAATTAGATATAACTGTAATTCTAATGACACGATAAAAATCCTAAAAATCTAAACACAGTAATAATTCTAATCAACATCCGTAAAGAACCCGCTGTGATATGCACCTAGAGATTGCTAAGCTTGAGATGCATATTTTCCGTTCACACAAAAAGCCATTCTATCAAATATTTTAAAACTCTTAAGATATACAAACTCAAGCTTTACAATCTTGAGGTGCACAGGTTCAGACTAGTTTGGTTGGTTGCCAAAACCAGGATAGTTAGCATTGAAATCCAGCGTCCAGGATCCTAATCCTGTTCCTGTAAATGCCAAAATGTCATGAGGGGTGCCAAGTGACAACTAATCAGTGCCAATGTCTGGACCAGTACGTAATTCTGATCAAAATCTGTAAAGAACCCGCTGTGATATGCACCTGGAGATTGCTAAGCCTGAGATGCATATTTTCCCTTCACACAAATAGCCATTCTATCAAATATTTTAGAAATCTTAAGATATACAAACTCAAGCTTTACAATCTTGAGGTGCACAGGTTCAGACTGGTCTGGTTGGTCACCAAAACCAGGATAGTTAGCTTTGAAATCCAGCGAGGTGATAACTAAAAGATAAAAAATAAACATGGTCATTTGCGTTTCTCTTCTCATGGGTAGAGAGTAGATGTTAAGAATGGGTAAATGCGTGTCCACTTTTTGAAATTATGGAGTCAAAAATTGAATGCTAGTCATGCTAATCCTATTCTAAAGAAACCAAAATTAGAAAGATGTTATTATTTTTAATTCTGAAAAAACCTTGAAAAATCACTCCCAACAGTTTTCAAACAATGCATTTATACGTTTACCTGGAGATTGCTAAGCTTGAGATGCATATTTTCCGTTCACACAAATAGCCATTCTATCAAATATTTTAAAACTCTTAAGATATACAAACTCAAGCTTTACAATCTTGAGGTGCACAGGTTCAGACTGGTCTGGATGGTCGCCAAAACCAAGATAGTTAGCATTGAAATCTAGCGAGGTGATAACTAAAAGCTAAAAAATAAACATGTTCATTTGTGTTTCTTTTCTCATGGGTAGAGAGTAGATGTTAAGAATGGGTAAATGCCTGTCCACTTTTTGAAATTATGGAGTCAAAAACTGAATGCTAGTCATGCTAATCCTATTCTAAAGAAACCAAAATCAGAAAGATGCTATTCTTTTTAATTCTGAAACAACCCTTGAAAAATCACTCCCAACAGTTTCAAAAAATGCATTTATATGTTTACCTAGCCTCCATTATGACATCGCTCAAATTTTACGTGAGTTCCTACTACTCATTCATCATGAGTGCCATGAAAAATAATGAGTTGAGACTGCCTAAAATATGTCTACTTGGTACTACTGGGCTGTCAAAAAAAATATTTTTTCTCACTGGCCTGCAAACTGCATCTTATTCTTATGCCTGCTGAACATAGATATTGCCCTAGTTCAAAGTGATCTCCCTAGTTTTGACATTATACCTAGAAGGCACAATGAAAAGTACCTTGGGGCAAATATAAACAAGTGACGTGATTAATTCTGGAAGATTTCTATGATAAAGTCCTTAAAATGGATTGCTAAGCTTGAGATGCATATTTTCCGTTCACACAAATAGCCATTCTATCAAATATTTTAAAACTCTTAAGATATACAAACTCAAGCTTTAAAATCTTGAGGTGCACAGGTTCATACTGGTCTGGTTGGTCGCCAAAACCAAGATAGTTAGCATTGAAATCTAGCGTCCAGGATCCTAATCCTATTCCTGTAAATGCCCAAATGTCATGAGGGGTGCCAAGTGACAACTAATCAATCCCAATGTCTGGACCAGTCTATCACTGTTTACAGAAGTTCGACGGATGAATTGAGAAGCATTGTGTATTTGCGCATATCTGGAGAAAAGTTCATCAAAGTACATGAATCCTTCGGTTTCTTCCATGCGGGTCATCTCAACTCCTCCGGAAGTACAGGTTTTCACATATAAACAGCTTCGTTTTGCCACAAACAACTTCAGCTCTACCAATGTGATTCGAAATGGGGGCTTTGGTTTGGTGTATAGGAGTGTCCTGCTTGATAGCAGAGTGACGACCATTAAACAGCTTGACAGAGATGCCCAACAAGGAGAACATGAATTCAGAGTTGAGGTCTGGTTTCAAAGTTATTTCAATACATCTCTATGGCGTTCGAATAATGAGAAAAAATAAGCTGTAAAAATCCAAGCAACCATTGCATAAAAGGCTAGAAGAACAATCTTCAAAATAACTAAATTCCATCACAGCCCAGGCAAGAATAAGCGAGCACCGAAGGAAAATGAATTCTATCTAAGAGTCTGAGATACTAATTTGATGCAACATAATTACAAGTTTGGTCAATTTGATGCAAGAGCCTTTCACATTGAATGGGAGAGAAAGTAATTCAATAGCAGAAGAAGAAAGAAATGGCAGAAGAAAGAAAGTGCAAAACGATGAAGAAAGAAAGGGCATTACCTATTCTTCTTTGATGAGCGAAGTTGAATTTTCTTTGAGGAAAATACTGCTGTGCATTGCTGGCGACTGTGCTGTCCGTTGCTGTGGAGCTGCAGGTGGGAGAAGAATTCGATTCCGGAAGTGAAGAAGAAATTGGAAGGCGGCATTATTTCTGAATCCGTTTGTAGTGGAAGTCGGAAAAATAGGACAAAATTAATTCAGCCACTCCTTGGTTGCATTACCGACCAGCCACCACACTCTCCAGAATGCCGCCATTTAAGGTTTTGGGGGATCGTGTACAACATGATGCGGGGATTCATCGTCTCTGAAATGCAATGGCCGGTCGCAAGGGAGTCTGCGGGGACGAAAAGTGGAGGCGACCGGATAAGATGCGGAGATTCATCCTCTGTGAACTGCAACGGCCGGTCGAGTTTTCAAGTTGCGCGCCAAAGGGAGTCTGCGGGGACGAAAACTGGAGGCGGTCGGTTTTTGCCAACAGATCAGAACAACTGTCAGGCAACATGTGTCAGCCAGAGATTAAAACTGTCAGGAAACAGGTGTCAGGCGGACATTAAAAATGTTGACGATAAAAAACTGCATCTCTTTCAAAAGAGAAGGCCTATCGGCCTAAATATGAAAAACACTTCTCTTAGATTGTCTATTTTATACTCACATTACCAACCTTGTTGATATTTTAACTCATCAACATTATAGTGACTTTTGTTGGTTGGAAAAATTGCTATTATTCTCCCTTCAAATAATGTGGTTCATCCTGACGACAAGGTGGAGAAGGTAATAGATCTTAATAAATAAATAGTGGAGATGCATCATTGCCCTAAAATGGTTGTTGAGAACTAGCTGACCTTCTTGATCCTTTAACTCATCAACCTTATAGTTACTTTTGTTGGTTGGAAAAATTGCTATTATTCTCCCTTCAAATTGTATAGTTAATTCTCAGAACAAGGTGAAGAAGCTAATGTAATAGATCTTAATAAATAAACACTGGGGATGCATCATTGCCCTGAAATGGTTGTTGAGAACTAGCTGACCTTCTTGATATTTAGCTCATCAACATTATATTGACTTTTATTGGTTGGAAAAAATGCTATTATTCTACCTTCAAATAGTATAGTTCATAATAAATAATGGAGTTGCATCATTACCTTGAAATAGCCATTAAAAATTACTAGTTATTTAAATTAGTAAATTAGTTATTGGAAAAAATTATTAAACAATTTTGAATAATTAAGAAATATTATTAATTAATAAAATTATATAATTATATAATAAATAAAATAATTTTATAAATAATTTTTTTTAATTAAATATAATAGGAAAATATTAAGTTAAAAAGATAAAAATTTTATATAAAAAAATTAAATTATATATATATATATATATAATCCAAAAATAATATATAATAAATATATAAATATTAAAATAATAATAATAATAAGTGTTACATATTCATGTATCATAAATCTATCTAATATTAACATTTATCTATCATAAAAAAATAAAATATAATAAATATATAAACAATTAAATAATAATAATAATAATAATAAGTGTTACATATTCATGTATCATAAATCTATCTAATAAACCTGTGTTACAGATTCTTTTAGCATTAAAATAAAAAATAAAAAATAACAATTTCATATCCATGGCCAAGCGTATTAACGCAAAAAAAAGAAAAATGTGATTCTTCCCGCTCGTTTAAAAGTTCTTAAAATAATTGCACTTCATAGGCATGAGCTTGATTAAGTAATTAAAATACTTGCACCACATAGGCGTGAGCTTGATTATGCCATTACACGGTCAGACCCACATATATAATTAATAAATAAATAAATACTAGAATTCTTAACTCTTTTTTATATTTTTAAATAAAAAATTAATAATTTTGTTCAGAAAATAAATAGTATTTTTCATTTGAATTTATTAAATTAATATAATTTTAAAAAAAATTTGTTAGTTAAAATACAATTTTAAATGTATAAATATATTGAATACTTTAAATAATTTTGAAATATTCAAACTATACAAATTAAACAATTTAAAATCAAATTATTTAAAATCTCTAAATCATATAAAAAAAATATAAAAATTAAAAAATAAAAAATTAAATTGAATTATTTTATCTATAAATTAAACTACAACATCATTCCTTCTGAAAATAAATTTGTAATTATTACTTTAACGTCATATAAAGAATCAAACTCGATGTCTGCGGAAGAGTCAGAACATAAAACATGGAATCGAGTAGGAAGTTGTACACTGGAAGCTTCAATTATAATATAGGGAATATCCAAAAAGGTGGAAATTTCTATAAATTATGCATAGGGAATATCTTTGCAAATTGCCTATGAAATCTAAATTATATTCTGATATAATAATATAATTTCATGTTATGCAAATGGGAAAAATTTTAAAGGCAACTTTTTGCCCCACCAAATGCACGGAATATTATACGCCTGCACGAAAGGAAAATTTCGTTCGCCATGAGCACATACAAAGTATCTCTTCTGCAATTTATTTTATGCGTGAAATGTTAATTCAACTGCGGAGTTTGAAACCTTAAAGAATGCTCCAATCATGAAGCCGCTATTTCAGCCGGTACAAAAGTCATGAACAATCTGTCATTTTCTTACCTGCAGAGGCCAATGATTACGTTAATCTTACCATTTCAAACTCTGGGGCGTTCTCAATGGACTATGTACTTCCTCTTGTTCATCACAATAGGTTGCATGTGAAGGAACCCACCAAACCTTAATTTCATGATCCAGGCTGCCGCCGTACACGTGGCATCCCCTCTCAGTACCTAAAGACACCGTAATAGACTTAACAAGTCCTCTATGACCTTCTAACACCGCCAAATAGTAATGCGCATTGCCCTCTCCTCTGCTCCACAATATAATGTAACTCTTATCCTTACCTGCAGAGGCCAATGATTACGTTAATCTTATCATTTCAAACTCTGGGGCGTTCTCAATGGACTATGTACTTCCTCTTGTTCATCACAATAGGTTGCATGTGAAGGAACCCACCAAACCTTAATGTCATGATCCAAGTTGCCGCCGTACACGTGGCATCCCCTCTCAGTACCTAAAGACACCGTAATAGCCTTAACAGGTCCTCTATGACCTTCTAACACCGCCAAACAGTAATGTGCATTGCCCTCTCCTCTGCTCCACAGTCTAATACTCTTATCCACTGATCCACTGCATATAAAATCTGCCACAGCCTCTAAGCATAGAATTGCATGATTGTGACCTCTCAAGCCACCCGAGACCCCCATGTGCTGCCTACTTCCATCCCTTTCCCAGACAAGGATGGATGGATCACAGGCTCCGGAGTAGATAATGGAACCGTTGGGGCTTAGAGCGAGTGCATTGATGAGTGCTTTCAATTTCTATGTTTTGGTCAAATTTTTATTATGTGGATAAGCGATGTATTTATAAATAGTTTAACTGTTTTGATTATGTGGATAGGTGATGTATTTATAAGTATTTTAACTGTTCAATCTTTAGAATCCTCAGACAATATAGCTTTAAAGGCTAAGTTTGATAGACTTATAGTTTTGAGATTTTGGACGATACACAACTTTTATAAATATCAACAAACCTGATTTTCCAACTAAGCAGATTGAAATTAAAACATAATTATTTTGTCTATAACCAATTATCTTTAAATAAATGAAAAAAATTGCAATACTAAACTTTGTTGGAATATTTGAAAATTCCAGAACAACAATGGAGAGAGTAATACTCTCCTCTATTAACACAGAGAAATTTAAAAATTTCTTGACAGGAAACAGAGTTCAACACTTTGAAAAAATTCTATTTCATTCACTATAAACTATTACAAAAACTTTCTTCCTCTGTGAGAGGGATTTACAAAAAACAAGACTGCTACATAAACACAGTGCTATCAAAATTCTTCTCTATCTCACACACAGAAAAATATACTCTATTGAAATTACACTATCTATTTGTTGAAAAACATGCACTGTTGTGCACACACAAAAAATACATTGTCTGTCTTTCACTTTACATACACTGCTGTTTAAAATCACTTACATTTTGTATAAACAATACACTATATATATCACTTACCTCTCGGGCCTTTTTAAAACTATACAACAAATAAAACTAAAACTAAATCTAAAACTGTTTCGGGGCCCACATAACAAAACGCGCATAACACAATATATATGTTAAAACATATATATGTTAAAACAATATACCGTCGCGCGATATGAAATAAAACTTCAGCATTTAACCTTTGACAAATGCCCAGACTTCAAACAATTATCAGCCAAATTGAATTGGGCGATTTTGCGTTACGAATTTCGGCGCTGACGTCAGCCGAAATGTGACTCGAAATCCTAATCAAATCCGCCCTATAAACTGTATCGGGTCCGGTTTGGGCCTGCTGATGCAAGTGGCTTTGTGACCCGAAATCCAAATCAAATCTGCCTTATAAACACATCACGTCCATTTTGGGTTCTGGCTGACTCAGCTCCAAAACAACGCGATCCAACGAACTTCTGCCACGTGGTCTAGGGACCACAGTTCTTCAAACGAACTCTCCCGCGCTTCAACCAAAATCAAACTCTGTTTCAAAATGGAAATCCTCTGTTCTTTCAAAACTGCAAAGGACTGTAAGAAAAAAACGACATAACTTGACTCTTCATCAAAGTAGAAAGCGACTCTGCATCGAAGACATGAAAACTAAAAATGGAAAGTGGCTGTATGTAGACAGTGAATCGCTCTTGTACTGCTTTTCCTACGGATGTACCAATCTATAGTTGAAATTAACATTTCAACACTCCCCCTTAATTTGAATTGCTGGGTTATCAGTCATACCTAGAAATTTCCTCAAAAACTCAAAACTCTTCTGCCCCAATGGCTTGGTCAGAATGTCTGCAAACTGCTCCTGAGTTCTGCAGTGTTTTAAAACAATTTCTCCATTTTTTACCAATTCTCTGATGTAGTGAAACTTTGTGTCTATGTGTTTCGTTCTCTTATGAATCACAGAATTCTTCAATAATGTAATAGCTGAGCTATTGTCACAATAAATCACTATTCCTTTTGTCTACTCTTGACACAAACTTCTTAACATCCTCCTCATCCAAATTTCTTGACAAGTTGCTGCTGCAGCTGCCACATATTCTGCCTCTGTTGTAGACAATGCTACAATGGGCTGCTTTTTCGAAGCCCATGAAATGGCTCTTGAACCCATGTGAAAAACATAACCGGAGGTGCTCTTCCGATCATCTATACTTCCAGCCCAATCACTGTCAGTGTATCCAACTAAATCTGAACATTCTGAAGTAGTATATAAAATTCCATACCTTTTGGTACCTTTAACATACCTTAGAATTCTCTTTGCTACCTGCCAATGTGCATCCTTTGGCTTCTCCATGAATCTGGAAATCAAACTAATAGTATGCATTATGTCGGGCCTAGTTGCAGTGAAATACATGAGATTGCCAACTATGCTCTTGTACAAGCTAGGGTCAAAATCCTTGCTGCTGTCCTCTCTGCTGATTTTTAATCCCATCACTATGGGAGTGATCACTGCTTTTCTCTCCTGCATATTAAATCTTTCAACCACTTCACTAACATATTTTTCCTGTGAGATAAAAATCCCATTTTCATATTGTTCTACTTCTATTCCTAAGAAGTATTTCAACAAACCCATGTCAGTCATTTCAAATTCTTCTTTCATGACCGTTTTAAAATTTTCAATAAGGTAATCATCATTACATGTGAAAATAACATCATCAACATATAAAACTACAATCAACATTTTACCATGTTTTTATTTGATGTATAGGGTGGGTTCTCCCTCACACTTTTCAAGTCCATTTTCTAGTAGATAGGAATCTATCCTACTATACCACGCTCTTGGCGCTTGCTTCAGCCCTTAAAGGGATTTCTTTCACTTGCACACTTTGTGCTCTTGGCCTTTCTTTTCATATCCGAGAGGTTGTTCAATGTAAACCTCTTCCATTAACACTCCATTTAGGAATGCTGACTTCACGTCCATTTGGTAAACTTTCCACTTGTTTTGTGCTGCTATGGACAACACCGCTCTCACGGTTTCCATTCTGGCAACTGGTGCGAAAGTTTCATCATAATCTATCCCATGCTTCTGTTTATAACCTTTGATAACAAGTCTTGCCCGGTGTCTCTCTATTTTGCCTTTAGCATTACTCTTGGTCTTATAGACCCATTTAACTCCAATGAAATCTTTACCTTTTGGGAGTTCAACCAAATCCCAAGTCTTGTTTCTCTCTATGGCATTAAGCTCCTCATCCATAGCTTCTATCTATTTTATATATTTAATAGCTTCCTCAAAATGAATAGGGTCATTAGCATGACAATATAAAGCAGACAAAGAATTGATACCTTCATTAGCTGCCTCTTGTTCATAAATGTCATTCAAATTTCTAAACTTCTTACCTCTTTCATTAGGTGTACAAACGCTTGAGGAAGCACTTGAATTTCCTCCTTGTGGTGTGCTTGGAGAAACACCTTCATTTCTCATCAAGGGTGTGCCTTGCTGCCCTTGTGTTGGAGCTGCTGTTTGGGGATGTATTTCAGCCAACTCACCATCATTTTCATCATGAGATAAACAGTGTTTAACATTCACTGTTTTCTCTATACTTACATCCCAAGCTTCCTCTTCAATAAACTGAACATCTCTGCTCACAATAAAATTCATGGTGGATGGGTTGTACAACCTATAAGCTTTGGATTCATCACTGTATCCAATGAAAATACATTTCTCCCCCTTGCTGTCCAAATTCTTCCTCAGCTGATCCGGAATGTGTGCATAAGCCACACATCGAAAAACCATCATGTGTGTGACACCTTGCTTTGTGCCACTCCATGCCTCTTCCGTCACTTTGTTCATAACTGCTTTTGTAGGGAATCTATTCAAAATGTATGCTGCACAATGTACAGCTTCAGCCCAATAATCATTAGGCAAATGCTTTTCCTTTAACATACTCCTTACCATGTCCATTATGGTTCTATTCTTCCTTTCGGCTACTCCATTTTGCTGCGGAGTATATCTAGTTGTAAACTGCTTATGAATACCATTTTCTCTACAAAAACGTAGAAAATATTTAGAGATATACTCACCTCCTCTATCACTCCTTAGGACTTTGATGAGCAACCCACTTTGGTTTTCCACAAGTGCTTTGAAATTGCAAAATCTTTCAAACACTTCACTTTTGTTTTTCAAAAAGTAAGCACAACTTTTTATTGTAAAATCATCTATGAATGTTAACATGTAGTGGCTGCCAGCAAGAGATGGAGTTTGCATCAGTCCACACAAATCTGAGTGGACAATATCTAAGGGTGTCTTTGCCCTTATGCTTTTCCCAGAAGGAAAACTTCTCTGTGTTGTTTCCCCAAGATACAACCTTCACAAAGGCTGTCCGATTTCTCTATCAATGGTAAACCTCTTACCATTCATTTTATAATCAACAAGTTAAGACCTCCAAAGTTGAGATGTCCAAATCTCAAGTGCCACAACCAATTTTCATATTTTGGTTCGCTTTGGATAGCCTCTTGTGCCACTCCTTCTTTCTCTTCACCATTCTTCAAATCTGCTCTCATTCTAAGAGGGAAAATCCTGTTCCTTGTCATTTTCACTTCATCAATACATTGTTTGCAGGGTGGTTTGTCCATGATGGTACAAACATCATCCTCAAAAAATACATTGTACCCCTTTTGAACAAGTTGTCTAATACTTAAGAGGTTACACTTCATTCTTGGAACATAATAAACATCTGCTATGGATTTCTTTGCACCTTTCCTTGTTAAGACATTTACATCTTCTTTTCCCATAACAAAAACTTTGCTATCAGTTCCTAGTGTGACTTGTGACTTCACACTCTCATCTAACACAGAAAACATTGCTATGTTTCCTGTCATATGGTTACTACAACCGAAGTCTAGAAACCATAAGTCTTCATTCTTTTCTTCAGCCATATTACAAGCTAAAAATAAATTTTCTTGGCTAAGATTTTCCCTAGTAAAATTTGCATTTGTTCTATTTCCCATATCATGCTGTTTCTTTCTACATTCATTAGCATAATGTCCATATTTCTTACAATAGTGACATTGGACATTTGACTTATCATACCTTTGTCCTTGAGCATTCTGCTAACCACTTTGCTGGCTGTTGCCTTGGCCTTGATGTTGATTTGGATTGCTTCCCCTTCCTTGAGCATTTGTTGAACTGTTCCTTCCACCTCTGTTTTGGCTTCCGCCTCTTCCTCTCTTGTTTCCTCTGCCTTGCCCTCTTCCTCTTCCAAAAGACATCTGGGTCTTAAAGGCATGCTCAAGAGATGAGTTTTCACTCCTACCCAATCTCTACTCATGGGTCATAAGTGATGCATGTAGCTCATCCAATGAAAAATTTGTGAGACCCTTAGTCTCCTCTATGGTGGTGACAATCACATCAAATCTTAAGGGTAGACTCCTCAAGAATTTTTCCAAAATCCTCTTGTCTTCAAGAGTCTCTCCATGAGATCTTATTTGTGTGACCATTCCAATCACATGAGTGAAGAATGAGTCAATAGTATCTGACTCTTTCATACAGAGAGTCTCAAAGTCTCTCCTCAGCAACTAAATTTTTGTTGTCTTCACTTTTTCCATGCCTTGATAGGTTGTCTTGAGAGTTTCACATGCTTCTTTGGATCTCTTGGCTGCTGCTATCCTCGGAAACACACTCTCATGCACTGCTTGATACAATAAGAAGAGAGCTTTGGAGTATGTCTTCTTATTTCTCTTTAGCAACTCTTTCTCTGCCTGAGTTAAATCATCAAACTCTTCTTCATCTGCTGGTTCTTGAAATCCATCCTCAAAAAATTCCCATAAGTCTTTGGAAGTAAATAAAACTCTCATAGTTATTGACCAGTAGTCATAATTTTTCCCATTAAATTGTGGGAGGTGGATATTTCCAATACCCATGCTAGTGCTGGCTCCAGCCATTTTGCACTCTTAACTATGATTCAAAAAACACTTGACTGTGTATTTAAAATAGCTGACTGTTCTGCAACAGTAACACAATAAACTGTACAGAGAAATACCTTGAATTCTTTTTGGCTGAGTCTTCACACTGATGGATAAGCTGCTATAACAAAGAACTCCTTCCTTCAACTTCTTTGATCTTCAAAGAGCCTGGAATAGCTCTGATACCATGTTGAAATATTTGAAAATTCTAGAACAACAATGGAGAAAGTATTGCTCTCCTCTACTAACACAAAGAAATTTTTAAATTTCTGTGTGTTAGTAGAGGAGAGTATTACTCTCTCCATTGTTGTTCTGGAATTTTCAAATATTCCAACAAACTTAAAAAAAAAAAAAAAACTTAAAATACTTACAGTAAATAAGCATGACCTTGATTATGCCAATGAACGGTTAGACTCAAGATGTATAGAAAATAAATAACAGAAAACCCAACTTTCCTTATCCATATCTCGAAATTAAAAATAAAAAGTTGTAATCATTATTGAAGAACCAAATAAATATTCACGCCTTTTGCAAATAAATTTGTAATTATTACTTTAAAATAATATAAAGTATCCAACTAGATGCTTGTGGGAGAATAGGAACATAAAATATGGAATCTAAATGAAGGTGGAGAAATTTGCAGACGGGAAGCCTCAAATTATAAAATAAGGAATCCCAAAAAGCAGAAATATTTGTAAATTATGCATGCGTTAAAACTTTGCAAATTGCACATGAAATCTACATTATATTTTGATATAATATAATTTGACTCTATCTAACACTCGAAATGTAAGTGGGAAAAAATTTAAATACATCTTTTTGGCCCACCAGAATGCATGGAATAATATACCGCTGAACGAACAGAAGATTTCGTTCACCATGAGAATATACAAAGTACTGCTTATGGTATTTATTTTATTCTCTTCTACGAAATGAGAAACGTTGATTCAACAGCGGGCTAGGAACCTTATATTTTATCTAAACCATTTTAACTCTTTGTTTTTCTAGATATATTTTTTCATCCTCTTTCCCAAATATCTTCTTTGATTCTAAATTTTAAATATGGAGTAAAATAAATTATCTTTTACTTAATATCGATTTATTTTCATCCTCATTATTTATATGCTTTTTACTAA